>JANHZU010003464.1:256210-279945 GCA_032468055.1 Acrochordus granulatus
AAGGGGGTGGTGCAGTGCGAAGCGAGCAGGGAAAGGGACTCGATCCCTGGAGGTTGGCGGAGAGGAGGAGGAGGAGAGATGCAGTAAGAGGAGGAGGGCGCGCAGGGCCGGCTGTGGATCTCCGCGGGGGGCGCCGAGGCTGCCATCTCCGCACACACAGAGCCATACACAAGGCAGCTCCCCAACCTGGCGCCCTCCAGGAACCTTGGAGTTCAGTTCCCACAATCCCCAGCCACCGGCCCCCTTCCGTCTCCCCCATCGGCCAGGCCGCTCCAGCTGGGTTGAAGTGGGAAGGGGCATCCCAGTGCGTCTGGAGGGCGCCAGGTCAGGGAGGATGACTTGAGGGAGTGCGATTCCCACTCGTTGGGCAGAGGGAGGCTGACTTCCGAGTAAATGTGCCTGGTCGCTTTAACCGGCACTGGAGAAGGCGGAAGGAGGCATGGGAACGCGGTGCAAGCGAGAGATCGCAGCTGGGAACGGCGCTGGGGAGCGGGCGAGCGCTTCGCGGGCCGAGCATGAGGGTCTCTGGGGGCAAAGGCGACGCGGATTCGGTGTGGAAGCAGGCGCAAATGGGGAAGAGGAGTAGGCGCGGGGTAGCAGGAGGGAAAACCATCCCGCAGGAGGGTGCGTTAGGGAGGGGCGATTAAGGGTAGGCAAGGGGGGTTGAAAGGACCCCGCACAAGGAAGCAGCCTCCTTTGGGTTGAGAGAGTAGGACAGTTGCCCATAATGGCAGAAATATTGGGGATCTGTGTGCAAAGAAGTGGCTATCCTTGGGCGAGTGGAGGACTCAGGAGGAAGAGGCAACTTCCAGGCATCCAGAAACCATGAGGCTGTGGGAAAGCAGATAGGAAGTTGGGTTAGGGGCTACAATAGGAGGTGGGGGGCAGATTGCATTGGGTTGTCCTTGAGAAATTCAGGCCTGTGTTTTGGAGATAATCGATTACTCTTGTGATAACAAACCGTTGGGCAGTGGATTACCTCTTGTTAGCTGCTGAGCTGGATCTAGAACCAGAGTGTTAAGGTTTGAATTTGTGCCCAGTTGGAGGTAAATCTGAGAATACAGTATTTCTCCCAGTGCAACCTCTTGATTCTTTCTGGAGTGCTTTAAGTGCAATTGTGGATGTGAAACTGGCAAAGTTGCATTAATTTTAGTTTCCTGAGATCAGGGGCAAGCTTTTGCATAAAATAAAAGTCGTCCTTCAAATTGCCAGCCTTCCTTCCACTCTCCTGTGCTTTTCATGTCTGCATTGACCAGATGGGGAGAGGAAGAGGAAATAGCTGCTCTGAGTTCCCTGTGAAAAAATTCTGTCAGTTATATTTTTAATCAGGTTTAAGCCCCATAGTATCTAGGAGAGAGCTTGCTATGACGCATAAAGTACATTTGCATCTAGCATTTCAGGTACCAAATGATATAGTTGGGGGCATTGTTTGCTTTGGGATGGTAATGGTAGAATCTCAATATTGGAGTTTGGAGTCACAGGTGGAGGGGATGAAGGCTGCTGAGAAAAATCTGGTGTGTTGCAGGACAGTGTTGTGGAAATGTGCAAGATTTGAGGGTAACTTATGGGGTGAGGGATCCAGTTGCATTGGGCTTGCAACCTGGCCAATCCTTTGGTAGATCTTCAGGGCAGGGAGGGTGGTATTCAGGGAGAATCATCTTTGCATGGGGTCTTGGAAAATGAAGGTACAATCATATTGTCTGTTGCTCTGCCCTGATTTTTTTTAAAAAAAACGAAGTACTGGCAGTTCGGATGGCTTCTGGATATTTCAGTCTGCCTGGGTGAGAGTTGTGTGTTAATTGCAACCATTCTGGCTTTCTTTTGTTTCTGTTCACTCCCAGATACAGCCACATTCTGTCCTGGGGTTTGGTTTCTCATTTTTGGTATTAAACATTTACCCAAGGACTTGAAATGGACAGTGTGGAAGGAGTCAGAGAAAAAATACCTGTGGAAGATGGCATGTGGAAGGCCCATAATGTAAAGAAAAGTGCAAAAATTATAATCCACTTGCAGTTTTACAGACAGAGGTGGATTAGCCCTAATCAGGTTAGAGTCAAACCAAGTTTGCTCTTATACCAACAGCTGGTGGGCGACTTCTGGCTAAGACCTAGTAGATTTAATACTGTTAATGTTTATCTCTCTAGCTGGACAGCTCATGAAACGGGCAAACATTTTCCAGCTTAACCAAGTCAGGCACATGAAACTGCTAGATATAATTCATTTTCTTTGTTGTATTAGTTATCAACAATATGCAAATCACATACTGTTGTCTCTTAATTTGATCTGAATGGCTTTACCGGCTGCTGCAGAAAAGACCATTTCTGTGTTGTTTTTTTAATCAGATGTACAAATTCTTTTCTTCCATCATTGTTAAAAAAAATCTCTTTTATATAAATTGGAGGGAATAACCATTTTTTTAGGAATTATGCGCTGAACCCCAAAGTGAAAGAGTATAGAGCTGGTATGAAAAAACACCCAAAATATCCACTTGGTCTCCTGTGGTTAATTACAAGCAGAGAACCTGATACTTGTCGATTTTTTCCCATGGGTCAGCAGGAGAAGAGGAAAGTTTCATAATTCTTGGTTATAAACTGGTTTTCCCTGTATATACCTGCCAATCTTTGCATGATGAAGTCAAGTGCCCAAAGCATTGAACAGAAGCATTTCTGTTTGCTGCAGAATTGCTGGCAGGCTTAAGGGGATACACAGAATTCTTCATTCCTCTTTCCATCATTCGCTGGGAAGAGAAAGAAAGCATCAATTATTAATTAATGGGATTGATGAATACATTAATTGTATTGTGCAGGCTGTCAACAATTAACTTTTTTTTTAATGTTTGGGAGGGGATTTTGGCGTCTGCTGAGTTAACAGGCTCGGTACAGGAAAACACCCATCTGCTCAGCCTGCCGGGTTGTATTTTTGATGAGGCAGGAAAGGCAGATGGTGAAGAATTAGGTCTCTCTCGTGAAAGGAGGCCGTGGCAAACCTTTCAGCCATGCGCCAGGGCAAATTCCAGTTCTTCACAACCACCCTGCTTGGTGGGTCTCTTGCCTTTCTTGTGGACAGTCTTAAGAAGGGTTGATATGTGAAGTCTACCCAAGGCTGGTAGCATGATGCGTTGATTGGCTTAAGGCAGTGTTTTTCAAACTTCTTGTACCTTCTTCTTTTGCACCTGCAGGTTTAATTCAAAACTCACCGCTTTGTTCGTCCTTGCCATCTTTCATTTTTGAAACCCACATTGGCTAATTCAAACCCTGCAATAAATTATAATGTGGTTGGGTTGGCTTTGCCTTACTCCTAGTCATTACGGTATCTTGTAGACCGATGTTTGTAGCTTTGGAAGCGGTGCAAATGCAGCTAGAGCAGCTTGATCCCTAAATCATGGTTAAAGCAAACCATGGCTTGCTGCAATGTATCTACCCAGCCATGATTTACCAGGAAGTTATCAGTCACCTGGATTTTGAGAAAAGGTGGTAGAAGCAATGCTGATTTTGGGAATGCTCCTGGTTTCCATATCTTATTTTTCTTCAGGTACCATGCAATTGACTCATGTGCTGTTGGGCTCGGGTGTTGCATTGCCTTTGCTGATAAGATGCAAGCTGTCCTATTGGTGTCCAAATAAGGACTGTAGGAGAACATCAAATACTTGACATCTTGATAAGCAAAGAGGCAGATGTGGGTTTACACTGGCTTAAAATATCAGTGTGGAGCTGTCTGACCTTCACTTGGGAGGATTTTGGAAATTGTGTCTCTTTCTCTTGAGCTGTGGGCCAAAAAGTGTCATGCGTAGTGGAGAACTGCTTGTTCTTTGTCTGAAACTTTCTAGGGTCCACCCACCCCTCGTTGTAAGAGGACGTGCACCTTTTCTCTTTTCTCAGCTCCAAGGAAAACAATCAGAGACTTAGCCAGGTAGATGCTCAAGAGTTTTTCCCCCCCTCCTCCTCGGCCTCTTTTGGCAAGCATGTGTGACACTGTGTGCCAGATTTGAAAAATGTAATCCTTTTTATAGCAATAATGCTTTAAAAAGCACCCACACATTTTCCCCCCATTCTGCTGCAGAACCAACTGTGCTGGGAAGTGGAGGTGGTTGAGAACCAAGAGACAGAAAGGATGCTGAAAAGGGCCAGCAAGGAGCTTCCTTAGTTAATCTTTCTCAGACTTGTGGGGAGGTAGCTAGGATGTGCTTCCCTTGGAGACACTTCTCTCCCCATCCCACTCCACCCCACCTGTTTGGGTTTTACAGTGGCTTCTGCAACCGTGCTTGTGTAGCGAAGTTCAGAAAGGAAGTGCTACATTGACCACAAAGACTGGATGCAAACATCCTCCAGCCTAGTCTGTGCCTTTTCCCAGTAGCCAGGATTTGGGTCTTTTCTGCTCTCACAGCCCCTTTGCAGTCATCTGGAAAATGTGGGATCTGCATCCTCCTTAAAGGTGGAGCTTCCCCTCCATGAATAGCTGGGATTTTAAGACCACAGATTTTGCTTCTGCTGAGAAGCAGAAGTAACTGGATTATTGCATTTCACGCACAACTTTAATTTATTTGGGTTTATCTGGGGGCCATGTGTGACCCAAATGGTGGCAGTGGCTTAGTAAAATGCATGGATCAAGCCCATGGTGGCTTCCTTTGGAGTCCTGCTTAAAACAGACTAATTCAAATGATGCTTGAACCTGGCTGTGGTTGATGGGGAGTAAGAATATTGGGTGGGTGCATTGCAAAGTTGCAAAAACGTTTCTTGCAGAAGTTTCTCAAACAAGGAACCGGACTTTTACGATTTGATATAATCGGAGATGAGCACTGCCCCTAGAGTCAGGCACGACTGGCAGGGGAAACCTTGGCCTTTATCATCGGAAAATGTTTCATCTCCTGTCTAGGAGAGTCTCTCAATTCCACGTGGAAGGAAAGAGGTGGCAAGAATATATATATAACAGGCAAAAATAGGGTGGGTATGTGTGTTGCTGTGTTCTAGTGTTTAGTTTCAGCTTGGTGTGATGGTTGAGCACAACCCTTTTAGATTGTCAGCCATAGTTTATGGCATAACATGATATGCAAGTGAAGGGTTTATGGTTCGTTCAGCAGACCCTAATTAAACTGCGCTTCAGGTGATGTGGGAGCCTAATGAAAACATGGGGAAGGGTCTTAACTTTTCACCTAGGAGTTTCTGGGTTTGTCGCTCAGCGTCTTGGCTGTTGGGGCTCATGACATGGTTCATGTACCACTGTGGCTGTAGTTTTCTGATGGCCTTAGTTTTTGGACGTCCCAGATGCTTCCCAGCCCTGTTTATGATGTGTAGTTGCTCCCTCTGTGTCCAGGCCACGCCTTGCACTCAGAGCCCAGCAGAGTTGATGGAAGGGTAGCACTAGGAAAACGGAACTTCCCAAACTACGGTAACAGGAAATCTTGGTTAATGTTGCATGTCTTATTTTGCGTACCTTTCACTCTGTCTCTCCTTTGCGTTTCCTTTCCTCCCCTGTTCCTCTGCCTTCTTCAGCAGCAGGTTTTACTTTCCTCCTTGGCTCCCTGTCCTTAAGATTCACCCAGCCCCTTCTTGGACGTCCTTTCGGCTGTTCACGCTGTTCCCATGGCAGGGACAAGGCGCTGCCATCCAAGTTTCTCTTGCTGGAGAGGGGCCTTGGAACGGGGGCCCCCCGGTGCATGTTTTCTGCCCCAGAAAAGGAAGTGACTGCCTCGCTTTTCCAGAGCGACCTCCAGGAAGAAAGGAAGTTCAGATGCAAGACCTTTGCACTAACAACTTAATGTCCCCTATCTTAAAAGAAGGGAAAATGAATGCATCTTTTAAAGTTTTAAGTGGAGCTCATCAAGTATGGATTTTGCATTTCTTGTCGACCGAAGCCACAGGAAGGCACCGACCTCGCCTGTCAACAGAAGAGACACCGTTGAGGTCTTCCTTTCCGTCACCTCTTGGTAGCAAAGCCTTTCTCCAAAGCTTCTAGGAAACATGTGTTTTTTGGTCTTGATAGATTTAACCTCATTGTCAGCCAGGAAAATCCATCCTCATCTGGGCAGAGTTTCCAAATGGGCAAAGCTGAGTTTGCCCAAATGCAACTTCCTTCCGGTTTATGAACAAGAACCTCAAGAAGAATCCAGAAGGACTGCAGATGATCTGTAGATACTGTTGACTCACAGCTTCCTGGTGTATATCCAATAATTATTGGGATGGGGTACGTGTGTGTGTGCGCACGCGCCTGCCTTCCTTAAGTTTGTTCCACAACCTTGGCTGGAAACTCTTTTCTCCAGACAATCCAATGGCTTCATTCATCTCGAGAGCTTCCTTCCTTCTTCTCACCCTCTCAGATGTTGACTGTTAACAGCTCTCGATATGTGGGGGAATGATTTAGAGCCATTCTCCAAGGCTGTGGTTTTGGCTCGCTTAGTCATAAAAGAGGCTCGTCCCAGTTGGTGATTGACAAAATGCAAATTTGGGGTGGTTTTATGTGGCACTAAGTCATCCAACAGGAGGCTTCTGCGTCAGAGAGATTCAGCAGTCCTCATTGTGATGGTTGGTATCCCGTGAGATGTTGTCCTTTTGCATGGAGGGAGTCCAGTTGCATGATTTCTTAAAAACGGGGTGGACCTGCAGGGGAAAAAAAATCTTGTGCCATCCTAAATATTTTTTCCCAACTTGAGTTGTCACTGCTGTGTTTTCATATATTCATTTGGAGAGAATTTGAGCTGTTTTTTTTCCTGGGTAGAGCGAGAACAGCCAGACCTTTTTCAAAAAATTCCAGGGTGTTTCTGCCACATTTACATTGAGTCATTCTTTTCCAGAGGAATTCTGCAGCTCAGCTATATTTGATGATCTTGTTCCTGGGATATATGTGGGGGTGAAAGGTAAATTCAGAACTGAGTGATTACTTTTGTAATCTCTTTTGCTCTTATAATTAGAGCCTTAAGATCTAGCAAGGAGCAAAAAAAAACTTGTTTTAAATTAAAGAGCTAGAATTCAAGAATATGCTTTGAAGGTCATAACTCAGCTGAATTTCCAGTCTTTTACAAAGCTTCCTTTCTTTGGCAATGCAGTTTGGAGAAAGGGCAGAATAAGCTACCCCCTATGGTATTGTTGGTTAAAAAACTGGAATCTTATTTTTTAACCAGTCTGCCCTTAAAGATTTCCATCGACCCGTAAAATTACGGTATTTATGGCCATTGCTTCCACTTTGACATGGTTTTGTTTCCTGCCTTCAGTTTTCTTTGGAGTTTTTAAACCAAGCCTTGATTTTGACACAAACTATTTTAAACAGTTGGAAAAAGATACATACCAACTGTTTGCTCGAGATAAACGAAGCCTTCTTGGTCTCCCTCCCGAGGTTGTTGTCCGTGGTGCTGGGAGCACACCTGCAAGCTTTCTGAGTTCCTAAAATGCTCTTTTGTCGTTGCGCATGCTTGCATGTGCAAACGTTGCATGGCTGCCATGAACTGGGTGGGGATCAGCATTCCCTGACGAGTCCCTGAATTTATAGGTGTTGCAATCAGGCCAGATTGGCCAAACAGCCCTATTTACAGCTCCCTTCCTCACGGTTTATTGGCAGCTGCGGAGGAGGAGGAGGCTGAGTTTTTGCTCTTGGTGATTCCTTGCTGCCAAGCAGGCAGATCACGGTCAGTTAATCGTTGGCACTGGAAGTTGTGGCTGCCAGGCGTGGAGGAATCCAGGGCCCTTTCGCTGCCGGACGATCTGTGGCGTGCGCTGGTGGGGAACCGTGATGACGCTGGGCCGTCCCTTCTGGCCTTGTGGCGGTCGCTGGCATTTCAGGAGGGCCCAGGCGACAGTGACCCGCAATGGCAGAAAGAAGGAGAGGGAACCAACAAGGCCGTGGTCAAAATGAGAGCTGTCTGCAAATCAGGATAAGGTCTAGGTCTGTTTTCAGCAACCCGAAATGATTTGCTCGTTTCAAATCAGACCGTGTTGGCAGACCATTAGAGGCTCCCTATTGGGTTTCAGCGGTCTCTGTTGAGTGCCTGCCAAATACGTGGAGTACTGTGCCCATCATCCCTGGTCAGGAGAAGTATTACCTGTTCTCGTTGTGCCGGATGGGATTTGCAGCGTGCCAGAGCACAGCTCCTGCTGCTTGAACTGAGGCTGGGAGGCAGTATGTGGGTTTTATAATGTTACTCCCAAAATCCAGATTGCTCCAAGACAAACAAACAAACTGCAAAATCAGCGGAACAATGTTGGGCTACGGAAGGGCCCCTTGGATGGACTTCTTTTTCAGCGCTGCTCCCGTGTGAATCTCAGATGTCCTTTCCCGAACGGCGACGGGGGGCCAATGGCTTCAAATAGACCCGGAGGATATTTAGGGATGATATTTTGTGTACCATTTGTTATCTGATATCCCATTTACAGCACAGGGCACCAAGAAAGTTACTAAGTGATTCCCTCAAGCATCTTTTTGCTTCTTTTCAGTTTCTCTGGGACTCTGCAAAGGAACGTGAAATCACTCGAGGAAATGAAGCGATGTTGTAATTTAGGAGGTAGGACTTTTCAGGAGAGGGAGCTGGCATCAGTCACCCCTCCTCTTGGGAGGAAAGGTCTCCTTTGCTTCTTGAGGTGTGTGCAGTTTGCAACTGAGAGCCCAGTGGATGTTTGAGTCACAGGGCCATCATTCCCATCTATTCACTGCGCTGGCCGATGGAGATTGTCGGTAAGATGCTGCAGGGAGGAAACCACAACTGGGATCAGGGACTTACCCTAACTCGTAAAGCACCTCTGGGTCCAGATTTGCACCGACAAAGGACCCACGAGTCGTTTTAGGGAGAGTGACAATGGTGCCAGATCAACCGAGGTAGAGGCGATCCTCATTTATCGACCGTTTGCAGTTGTGATGGGAATGAAAAAGTACCTTGGCAACTGTTCCTTGCATTCACAACCTTCGCAGGTCCGTAAAGCAAAGGAAAGCCGAAGTAAGATCAGAGGCCACTTTGCTTAACGACTGAGTTGCCGGCCCCAGCGGTGGTCACTAAATGAGGACTCCCTACGCTTGCTATCCAGCTTGGTAGACGGCTCCATACTCAGGCACAGTTCTTAGCCTAGAGAAGGCTTGTTTTCGACCGGTTTGCTTCTGCCTTGCATCCTTCCTCTCTTGCACTAATGTAGGACCCCGACGACCCCTGGCCGAGACGGGAAAATGCGGGACAGCCGATGTTCTCCCCATAGGTCCACTTGGTGCTGCGTCCCGAAGCACGGAATTGGACAGGAGGGAATCCACGAGACGCCCTTAAGCGAGCATCAGTCCATTTCTAGACTTCTGGCTAGCGTCTCCTGCACGTAGGGGGGTTGGCCAAAAAAGTAAATTGTTGCTTTTCCTTCTCCTTACCAGCAGATGGAGGAATTGTTTCCGAGGCCAGTTTTCCATGCAGTTATTCCCTTTCATTCCCAGGAGGGTTAGTTCGGCTTGGGCCGAATATTCCCCGGCCCACCCCTCGCGCGGCCACGGATGCAGCTGCCTCTGCCCTCGTTCATCCGGCTGTGCCTCGTTGGATGCCACTTTTAAGTTATTCTTATTATTTTGTTTAATTTGGAGTGTGGATCTCTAGCTTAAAATAGAACCGAGGAAGCAGCAGCCGGCAGTGCCGCCAAAGACGCACCGTAACCAGGATCACTGTTGAACCAGCATTTCTCTGCGGTTTGACAAGGAGAAGGACTGGGTCCACGTTAGAGAGGGGAGACAAAGAGCTTTTGAACGTGGCTCCTTCTGCTTCTCGCTGGAGCCAGTCTAGCTTTCCCATGCATGTTGTACTTCAGTTCCCTTAATCCCCAGCCAGCAGGGCCTGTGGGATTATGGGAAGGCTAACAGGCCTGATAGCACACCAACTTTGCCATGCCCTCATCAGGAAGGGAGAATCCATAGGTGGCACGAGCAGATGGCACCGTTTATGAAGACGGTGGTTTGGGAGGGCCTCTCGAGTCTTGCAAAAGCTCCTCCTCCCCACGGAGAAGGAATAAACCATCTCTGTTGGTGCAAAGCCACTTCTGGGTTTCCAGGGTGAATGAAAACCCGTTTGGATAGATGCATCTGCCTGGTCCGTGGACCGGCCAGCTGCCTCGGGGCAGGAGAGGTGAAAAGCTATCTGGAGTTCATTTCCACACAGGGATGTCCTGATTTTTTACATTTTTTTGCAAGGAGCCACAACATCTGCTCTCCCTTTTATCTGCTCTCTGCACTTCATTTGGGGCCATAAAACTTTGGGCTCATTTTTGGCTTCATTCAGTAGAACAGCATTTTTTTGCATTTCAAAAGCTGAGAGCAAGGCGGCAGTTAAATTGGAGGAAGAGCATTGCAAAGGAATGCTTCCCTTCCCTTCCCTTCCCTTCCCTTCTTCCCCCTTCCTTTCTTCCCTTTGCTCCCAAAAAACCTCCCTCAGCAAACCTAGTTTGGTTTCTCAGCGATGGTCCCACCGGAATTATTTCTGGATATGCAAGCATCTTGCAGCATGCAACTATTTTTAGCTCTGCAGTGCAGAGTTTAACACAAGCCTATTGTGTTTTAAGGCTCATAGATGCGTTTTATTTGACTTCTGGAAAGGGCCACAGAAAGGCCCATGTGGGAACCAGATTGTGCCCAACTAATCTTTTGGCATGGAATCGTATTATTAAATTGTTATTATTATTGGTGGTCGCACAGTCAGCCAGACGTTTGGACTGGACTTGGCATTTTTGTCCACTTATTGAGTCCTTCCCAAGGACCTGGATAGGCAGATGTTCACGTCTGATGGTGTTCAAGGTCACGTCGCAGGATGAAATCTGCTCTGAGTAAAGCTGCCTTTCGCAGTTGACCGATGGTGATTTTGACAAGGGCAATGGGGTTCATGTGGTGCTCTGGATGTTTTGGGATTGTACTCAAGGCGCCTGCTACTACTGGTGTCAGCTTTGCTTTCTTTAGTTCTCCTTCTGTTTACAGATCTCTAGATTATTCAAAGTAATCGCAGCTAATCCTGTCATTTTGGGTACTCATTGGGTATTCTTATCCCCCTACATTTGGTCACAAATTATTTTGCTGCTACGCTTGGAGAGGGGCAGAGATGGGAGAAGGTTGGAAGACTGGATGTAGTTTTGGAGTCCTTGCTCACTGTGGTGAAGGGATGCCAGTTCACACGGTATGACAGAATTTTTCCATGACAAAGCTCTACGCTGGCCTCTGGGCAGGGGGCACTCAGTAAAATGTGATGCAGAATCAGCATCCCTCAACACGCAGTCTGCCTTGACACTTATTTTGGCTGGAGAAGAAGCGCTTGTAGATTATGGGGTGGAAGTGAAATCACAGGTGTGTGTTCGCAAGAGAATCGCCCTGCGTGTAACAGGGCCTCCTCTCAATTTGAGGGAGTTCTGAGATCACAGCCGTGGAAGAGAGTGCTCTGATCTCCCCGGCTGTAGAAAGCGACAATTTATTTGCTTACTTTTCCGTAGACCAGCAGTCCAATTTTTCCTCCTCTCCTTGTTAGAATTTTTATGAGCCACCGGTGTGCATTTCAATTTGTAGGGCACGAGAAACGCCACCCAGCAGCGAACAGTGCGGCTTATCTCTCGCGAGCCGACCCGAATCTGCATTTTTGCTTCCAAGCACAGATCATGTTTTGCATGTGATGATCCTTGCGTTGACCTCTCAACAATTGTCCAGCTTCTGTGCACCTCTGCCCTAGTCGTACAGCCAAATAGCCAAGCAATCGTTGGTGGAGGCGTTGCAAGAAAAAACAAAAAAACCTTTGTGGAATAACCTGCTTTGAACCGCTCATGCAAGTACGTTGTGTAAACAAGGGTGGCAAAACCCAGCATCATCTCTCTTTCCTCCCTTGTGCAGAAACGCACTGCTAGCCTGGACAGGAGCTGCTGTTGAAAAAGAAGGCATATTTGGGTTTCTTATCCCCATGTTTCACTATAGATAGCTTCATTGTTTAACTTAATTGCAAGTTTGTACCAAGAGGCGATGCAACATTTTGCAAACAAGTGGCGGAGAACGAGATTCCAGCAAACAGGCATTTGAGCCAGGAAATAACAAAGGCATTGGAGATTGGGGCAGAGGCATCTTCCTAATTCAGGGGCCCCAGCTGTGGAGCTTCTTTCTGGTTCATCAGGACTGGTATCAACCCTTTAAAGCTTCCGCCTCCAACTTGTCTGTCCGCCCGCCCGCCCAGGATTTCAACCCAGGCGGCACCGCTGGGCCGGCGTGGTCTGGGTTTTGAGCAGGGAGCCCTCTCGGGCCACAGGAACAAGGCATCAAAAGGAGCCCGATAGCGTCTTTTCCAACAAATGCATTTCGTTAAAAGGCAGAATTAATGAGCAGCAGCTCGCATCACCGGCTGGAAGACGGAGGGTCTGCATACATTCCTCGAGCCGTTCCGAGGAAGCTCGCCGAGCCTTGAAATAAAATTGGGGGAAATAGAAAAGCTGCCACGAGATTCCTCCTGGCTTTGTGGTCTGCCGTGGCAGTCCTGTCCCATGTTTTAGAGCCGATTCGATGGCTTAACGTTTTTGTTTCGGAGGGTTTCTTCCCCCAGACGCATTAAAAAGAGGTTTAGAAGTAAGTCCACTGTGCCTCCAAGATTATTCCAGATCATAAGTGCTCCTTCTCAAGCCGGTTTGCTCTGCTGAGCAGAGATGGTCTTGCTCTCCTGAAGAAGCCAGGGCTTTCTCCTGTCTCTGTTTCCAAACAGCCCAATGGCCTCTTCTTGGCTCCGTAGCGAGTTTAAAGATTAATGACTCTCCACTTAAATAGTGGGCCGGGTTGTCATTTGCTGCCCCCTTGGTTTTATGCCCTTTCAAGAAGGGATGCAACCGCTAAGGGGAAGCCAGGCAGCTCCAAAACGCAGTTGGCGTCAGAGGCAGGGCTACCAAGAGGGGTCTTGCTTGCCAACGGATCCCCAATACGTCCAAGGAAGGGCCGCTGGAACCTCCTAAGGTAGAGTCGCGAGTCAAAGGCAGTTTACTGACTTAATTTATCTTCCTGCGTGCTGTTTTGTTAAATATTTTAGTACATCCAGCTAGCCGTAGATCCCTTCTTGCTTGAAAATGCACTTAGAGAGCTTCTTATGCAGAATACGTACACGCAATCAGCGATATTCCTTTCCCCGTGGTGGTTGCCTTCTTTCCAGAATGGGGTTGTTTGCTTGGCTTGCTTCAACCAAGCCAAGCAAACTCTTCCTAGCTCTTGTATGCTCATTGACAACTGTCTCTCACAGTGTGTTTGAGGTAGGATGGGTTATTATTTCCAGCGTTTGCCTGTTGCCTCCTAACAAAAGTTTTGGCGAAGGGACAGTTCAGAGTAAATTCTGGTAAAAAATTGTCGCGTTAAAGATTTAAGGGTTGCAGCCTCACCAGTAAACTGATGGCAAGCCGTGTTTGGGGTTAACTCAACTTCTTGGCTGTTTTTCTTGAGTTCACCTAAGCAGGACTCAGACCAGGCTTTCTCAGCCTTGGCAACTTTAAGACAGATGGACTTCAACGAAGAACTCTGGGGGTTGAAGTCCTCCTCTTTTAAAATGTCCAAGATTGAGCAACACTGAGTTAGACGCTCCAAACTCAACAATGGAAATGTACTTCAGAGGGGCCCCAGGTTCCCCTTTATAGAAAGCTGGTTTGAAAGGAAATCCCTGTTTCACCACCCTCTCAAAACGTCTGCCCCCTTCCCAGGTGAGCAGATATTTTTGGCTTCCCCGAGCATTGGCTTAAAAATTTGGACAGGTATTGTTAAATTGGCTGTGGAGCCCATTCATTTGAGTCGGGAATAAAGAACCTTTGTTAGGTGGCTACTTTGGGGATTAAATGTGGAGGCAGCTTGTTCTCTTGACTGTGCTTCTGGTATTTTGTGTGCACCTTTTGTTCAGTTCTGCTGGGTTTATTCAGGCCTCGTCTAAGAGCACCCAAAAAAAAATTATTGTCGGCATTCAATGCCAGCATGCTCATTGGAGCGACAGTGACCCAGATACAGTTCCCCACTGTGACGGATGCTGCTGGAGAGAACTTTGAACAGAGGCCAAAAATTAAAATTACGGTGCAAAGGAACAAGGGGGCTTCATCGTTTGCCATGGGTGTGCGTGGACCGTAAGAAAAGCTCCCTGCAAAAGGAGAAAGGAAACATCTGTTTGGTGAGGCAGGGATGAAGCCTAGCATCTTGCCTTGAGCGTTCTCTTTTGCAAACATTTGTGGAGGAAAGGCAGGGGAGCTCTGTATCTCTAAAAGGAGAGAGAGCTGCTCCATCAGATGCTGGGCTCAGCGGGTTGTGAGGGTTGCGGCAGAAAGCTATCTGGCCAGCCAGTCCAGATCTTCTGGGAACATCTAGCAGGGGGTCAGGTCCCCTTCAGCGCTTCTCTTCTCCACTGAGACCCTTCCTGGGATTCAACTCCTGCATGAGGAGAGCGGTCAGTTTGCTTCAGATGTCTTTCCCACCTGAAACGAGCTGTCTCGGGTCCATGGTGCCACCACAGCGTGAAACCTGCGCTCCCTACAAAGTGTAGGTTTGCCCCCTTTTTGCCTCAGTTGGCTTCCTTTGTGATCAGGGTCTCAGCTTTGGGGTGCTGGTGGACATCGTTGGAGGCCTCCAAATGTTTGGGGTGCTCAACTGATTTGGATATGCCCTGCCTGCTCTCATCATCTCATACTTGGTTGGGTTGGCAGACGGGATAGATGCTTCCAATCATACATCATTTTTTGTTGTTTTTGGAGGAAATATGTGGAGAAATACATGCATGTTTGGTCATAAGAATGAGGTTGGAACTGGCAGCTTGCACTATTCCAACTTCCCATTTATTAATTTTTATTTACGAGCACCTTAAGAAATTTAGAGTTCAGGGAGTTGATAAGATGCTGACAGAAGTATCTGTGGGCTCCATCATGGAACCCAAGACTGTGTGTTAGAAACTCCTTCGGACTCAGGGGCCCAGGTGGAACACCCCTCAAGTCCAAAGGTGTAATCTGTGGACCCAGAATTGCTGAAACAGAGGCTGTGCTTCCCCAGCATTTCTAAAGCATCTGCTACACTACAGCCATTTCCAGTTGTTTATGTGATGTTGGGCTGAATTACAACACTGCTGTCGGTTGGCCAAGTTACTTGATGTGTCACTTGCAAAGGAGTGGATTGAATGATGCAAGGATAAGGGACCCGGTTATTATGAAGTGAGGTCATTGGGAAATAAGGAGTTGTCCAAGGCTTTCTCAGCACAACTGCTGGAGACACTGCGGGCTGGAATGCTTGTCTTTTCCAAGACAGACCATGGATATATTTAGCCCGTGAATGTCAGGCTGGGTTTTCCTTGATCCTCTGCTGTCCAACTTTGTTCTCCTGGGGCAGGCTTTGGACCAGCCATTAAGAGTGCTGATCCACAGGTACTGCAGCGATTTAAGAGAGCCGACGAGAATGAGGAGGAATTACACACCGAGTCGCAAGTTGTGCAAAGAGCAGGGGCCCCAGATGGTCCCAAGTTCAGCTAGAGACATTGGAGAGAAGCGAAATAACAATGCTGGGAGGGAGAAGCAGAGTCCAAGACCAGCCCCGACTGGCGGAACGCTTCCAGTCCAGCTTTGAGATGCTGCCTCTGGAGCATCTCCTTGGCCGGAAGACCATTCGAGGTGGCCAGATTTTGATCCGAAGACTCGAAGAAGAATTTGTTGTGACATGGAAAAAGCTTTCTTCGGCACCTTTGATTCAGAGATGTTTGCTCAAACAGGTGCAGAAGCGGAGTCCTTTCTCCCTCTCTGTTGGGAAGAAAGGCCGGTTGAGCAGGCTTGGAAGAGCAGTCTCGTCAGACAGATCCGCCTTGCTGGCGAAGCAAGGAGCTGCTTAAAAGCTGCTCATCTGAAATAAATCGGAAGGCACGCCGTGATTAGGTGGAGGCCGCCCTGGGTGAGGAAGTACCTGCAGCACCCAGAACCTTCCACTGAGGTAGGTTTGAACCTGAGAGGACCACGGCTGGCTCTGCCCTGCTGTGAAATTAGCGAGGCACCTGAACGCCCATCGCGCGTGGTCCTCTGGCAGAAACTTTCTAAGGCTGCTTTTTGTATGTTTGCTTATCCCTTTGTCACATGATGGATGGATGGATGGATGGATGGATGGATCCCACTTTTCCTCTAAAAGCTCAACGTTTTCCCCTTGTGAGGTATGGTGGGCTTGAGAAGGACCACTCTCAGTGGGCTCCCATACAGATTCGAACACAGGTCTTCTCATTTCTAGTCTTGGCTGCTGATTTGAAAATCTGAGGAAACCGTTAGCATGAACTTTTTCCATTTCTCTGACTTTTGAGGAGGGATTTTTGAGCAAGAGCAGGGTAAGCAGGAAGATTGGAGAGCTGAAATTGCCACTGCTGAGATAGAGGAGGGAGCGGAACCGAAAATAATTGTTCCAGCCCACTCATTTTGTGGACAGAACAGCTCTTGGTGATTCTCTTGTTCCAAGAAGTATCTCAGCCTAACTAGAATCGAATCCAGTCTGAATTTAAGTGGAAACCTTTCCTGTATATCCCTTTATAAATAACTTTATTCCTCTGAATCATAAACTCTTGAGTTTTGTATTACCAGTCTCCTCTTTGGTCAAATATTTCCCAATGTACTGTTTGCATTTTGTGATTTTGTCTTGGAGAATGTGCCTATCTCCAAATGCAGCATGACCTAATTTAACAGGTCTGTTCAATTTCTTTAGGTAGTAAACAAAACCAAAAGAAAGGCAATTGTGCAAGTTTTATATGAATCAGAGTTAGCCATTTAAATCATTTTAAAATGTGATCCAACCCACTTAAAGTTCTGCGTAATGTATCTGCCTCTCCATTCCCACGGATTTTAACTTTCTTGGAGTGTTTGTGTTGTTCTGGTTTTCCCTCTGGCCACTCATCATTACCACAAAGCAGGTAATGATGTGGATTGTAAGAAAGTCTTAGACATGATACATTTTACTAAGTAAATTAAACAGTTTGTCATGCTGGACAGTGGGCAAAAATCTCCAGCTGGCTTACCGTATTCCTTTTCAAGTTGGATCATGATTTCTCACTGTGAGATTAGCTTGATCTTCAGTCTCTGGTCAAGAAAATCTGCCCTAATTGAGCCCACACACTGATCTAAGCTCTTGTGTGCCTGCTTTGGTTGAATTTCAGCAGTTTGTGAAGCCATTTCCTGTGGTGGCTGAACTAGGGTTCTTGGTGTTGTGTGCACCTGGCCAGTGATGCTGTGGTTTGTAAAACTCAGTGCTTTGTACTTAGATCTGTACAGTTGCTCTGTAGCTGGTTCTTCCGAAGTCCCAAGCGACTTTCCCCCTAAGTGACTCCTTGTCCTGTCCTACTTGTCTACCTTGGCCAGATGGTGATGTTGGCAGGAGTTCTCGATCAATGAGAGCCTTGATCTTTGCACTCCAAAGAAATCTATGCCTTTCTTCATCTCAGAAGTCCAAGGTGTGTCTCCAGAGGCCATCCTGAAGCCTCTTTTCATGTAGTTTACTTTCTAGTTGACTCACCCAGAAAACCTTTTTGGTTTCCGGCACTTGCATTTATGTTGGCCTGCCTGATTAATCCATTTCATTGGGTGGAAATCTGACCTTTCTTTTCCTTCTTGATTGGACTACAAGGCTGGTGAGATGTTTCCTTAGCGTGTGTATCTCTCTGTCTCTTTTTTCCCCACTAGAGCACAAGGGCTGAATTATTCTCCACTGCGCCTGGCCAGCATTTCTGCCTCTCCTCCTGACCACATGTTTGGCCAAACCAAAGTTTAATCTCTCCAGAAATGAAGGGGCACTTTAACAGACAGTGTATAGACACACAAGGGTTTTATAAAAAGGTTTGTAGCCAAAAATCGAGATGGTGGTAGGCAATTTCCCTGATCTTCAACGACTTTCTCCTGAAACAAAATCACGGGTTGCCAACCGGTAGAGAATTCCACAAATTATAATGGATTGATAAATGCGCGATGACATAGTTGTCAAGAGAGCAGCTCAGTGCATGCAAATTTTCCATAAATGTTGGAGAATTGCTTCGTGCATTGAATAAAAGCCCTTACATTTCTCACCCTCCAACATAAATGCATGGGAGATAAAGAACAGGATGAATAAAGAACGCAAGGTGTTACCACACACGCCAAATCGGGGATAACGTAACTCCACGACCGGCATCCTGATTACTTTCTCTCCAGCTGATTTCTTAGGAAGAACATCGTTGTTGTTATTTTCATTTTATTGCTTTGTTCTTTTCATGGTATCCTTTTTTTCCTATGAACTGACTGACTGGAGTCTTTACAGCTGGCAGGAATCAGTGTTATGCCGACAGTGCTTCAGACAAGCCGAAATCGGTGGGGTGGCAGAGTGGGGAGCCCTCGTTCCTCCCTTTCTGAAAACTCTGATGCAACAGGAGCCTAGTTAGTGGACTCTCATATTTGCAAGTTTCTACCTGGACATAATTTCCAAGTACACCTCTAGTGGGGGCTCATTTTCTGCCAACTTTAGGGTTGCTCCTAACTTTTATCCATGGAGAGTTGGGAAGTGAGGAGGCCGAGACCGTTAACTTTTCAGAAAATTATTTAAGAGGTGCCTTAGGCACCTACAAAGCTTTGGGTTCCCATTTGGGCTTTTAACCCTCCCCGCCACCCCAAATGCTGGCGGTACTCTTGGCTGTCGAGCAGCACATTCTTCGTCTGGGAAGTCAAACCCTGAATGAGGTTGAATGCGAGAGCTAAAGCTTGCTAAGATCATTTTGCAAATTTCCTCTTGCAAAATTATTGTTGTTGCTGGTTGCTGACCCCAGAATTGACTAGGTGTTTAAGAGTGGCCTTCAACGTCTCTTCTGTACTTTACTGAGTGCTGGATCTCTTGATTTTAGGAAGCTGTGGGGGAGAAGAGGAAAAATTCACAGGGGCTGGAGGAAGGCAGCCTGAAGCAGCTGGGCGGAGGAGCTGCTGGGGGCCAGCGCGTTCGGAGATGTTCCTGTCTCCTGCAGAAAATAGGCAGCTTCCCCTCCTGCCAGAGCTGCAGCCCTCCTCCATGGGAACTGCATCGTCTGGATGGTCTCTCATTTCTTCTGCTTCTGAATCTGTCCCCTGTTCTCTCTGGGCTTTGCAGGTGTCTGGTGGAACCTGACTCCAGAAGCACCACACCTGGGTCCTGGGCTGTGAAAAGACTGAGAGGCTTATGTGGAGCTGCTGGTTGAAGTCTCAGTGCCTAGCCAAGATACCCAGGAGGAGGGAAAAGGAGAAAGGGGAAGAACACCAGAGGTGAAATCTGCTGTAGCCATGGTATGTCCTGCTGGCTGGGCGGAGTGGAAGGAGCATCCGGAAAGCAGGATGGAGTGTGCGGATTGCCTTCCCAGCCCAAGCACCAGCTTGCTCAGCCGGCTAGCCTCGAGCTGCAACACGGGGCTGCGTTAAAGGCTGTCCTGCACCGCTCTGAAGCTGTGAAAGACAGCCCTTGATTTATAGCTGGGATACTGTAGAAACCCCAGTGTTGGAGGCTGCGTGGCATGAATAATTAAGCGCCGATGCAGGGGATGCGCACAAATAACCTTTCCTAATAAAAGTGACATTTGCGAGTTGTCACCTTGAAGTGAGAGGGTCCACCCGGGAGGTTGTCCTCTCCCCTGAGGTTCTCCGTGGCTGGGATTTGGAGGGCATTTTTTTCCCTCTGCCCTGCCAGATGGCATCGATACGGGATTTGCATACGTCCCTTCAGCCATCCTGGGAATGGTGCTTCCCCCTTCTGTGGTCTTCTTTGAGGACACAAAGGCGGCTCTGCAGTTTCTTCCCAAAGTAGCTGAAGAGATGGATGGCTTTGGGTGCACGGCGGAAGGAAACCAAACTCTTCCACGTGTTAGCACCTGGAGGAGTTGGGGCAAGAGGCAAGAGTGTTTTCCTCCCATTTCCAGTCACCTGAACCCCAAACCGTTTGGGGCCCTTTTTTCCTATCAGGGTAGCGTTTCTCACCCCTCTGAGGTCTTCTTCCTTTGGAGAGAGGAGAGGTGGGGATTAACTTAGCCTTCCTTCCCCCCAGGACCAGACAAAGTAAGCAGCTGTCTCGCTCCTTTCTCCTGGGAGGAAATTCAGTGAAAACCGAGCGGTTTTGCATTCCTGCTCGCCTGGACTCGCCTGCCCCAAGGCCACTCCAGCCATGGCGAGCCAAGTGCCCGTCAGCGGGTCCTCATTGCTTCCGGCCTTGGTTACGCCGGGATGACATTCTCTTGGGTTCTCATGACCGTGTTACGATATATCCTGCCATCTCTCCTAGTTAGCGTCTCCGTCATCTCTGGAAGCTCACCTTGATCTCAGTTCCTTCCTGCCCCTCTTCACAGAGATCAATCCGATCGTTTGCTAACGATGACCGGCATGTGATGATGAAACATTCAACTATTTATCCGTCTCCAGAGGAACTTGAAGCCGTCCAGAACATGGTTTCCACAGTCGAATGTGCTCTTAAGCAGGTCTCCGATTGGATGGACGAGACGAGCAAGTCCCCTCGGATGGAGGGCAGTGCCGACGACAAAGAGGAACTGACTGACGGCCGGAGCAGCAAGTGAGTGGATGAAATGTGGGGCGACCCACTTCATATTTTTGCTAGAATCCTGAGATCCATCATCTAATGCTGGGGGGAAATTTACTCCACGCGTACGTTGGTGATCGGCTTGGGCTTTGAAGGTACACTGGTCTGGGGTCTCCCCTGGAAAATCTTGGGACTGGGAAGTCCTCTTCTTGGCAGAAGACAGGGTCTCCCCGCTTCTTCCCCAAGGCCGGGAAATCAACGGGGTTGGGTTTGAGTAACAGGCAAGGAGGTTTCATCTTATGGCCCCGTCTTGAGATCTTCTCAGCCGGAATCTGTGCGGAGAGAGAGAGGAGTCGAGGCATCTCGGTCTCCCAGACGGGCGAAAGAGGAGCGTTGGCCGCGCAGGGCTTCCAGAAGGAGGCACTGCCCCATGCTCTCTGAGGACGCAGAGCATCTGTCAGTGGTGCCTTGTGCAGCTGTCAGCTGAGGAGTCGCCAGGGTTAAATAAGGCGAGACGCGTCGGCCAGCCAAGAGGGAGCTGGGCTAGGGAGGGCGACCGAATCGCGTTTGGTGCTCAGTTCTGAGCAAGTGCAGCTAATCGCTGTAAGGCGACGAGGCTGTGGGGGCCTCTGCTAGGTTAGGGTTGTAGAATTGCTGAAAAGCCCTGCCTGGCTTGGTCAGGGTGGGTCGCCCTCCCAGAGGGGAAGCCGCCCACAGGCCTCTCAAGTCCCCATCGACCCTTCCTGCGAGCGGCGCCTTTGCAGCCTGGCCCCTTGGAAAGCAGCCAAAGCAGCTGCCCCACTTTGGTTTTCTTTTTTCACTCGCTTCTGTTTTGGTTTTTGAAAAGTCCACAGACAACACATGTGGACTTTGAGGCTGGACAAGACTCCAGTGTGAAGCCGTTGATGCATGCACAAATAAATTGTGGAGCGATAGAAGGTCAACGGCGCAAATGATCAATGCTTAAGACAAGGTGGATTCGCTGACAGACGTCCGTCCCGTCCCCCCGCCCAGAACCAATTTGCTGCCTCTCCGGCCCAGACCCTCCCCTTCTCGGTTGACTTGCAGTTAAGGCTGCTCCTACAACACCGGTTGGGTTTGGGTGGGAAGACACCATTGCCTCTTGCCGGTCTGAAAGGTTTGCATGGCGTTTGTCCAGGGAAATCCTGCAAAATCTGCAGTCGTGTCAATAACTGCAGGTGCAACGATGCAAGGATGGCTCTGCCTCTGCGCATTTACAGTCCTCTCACATTCCTGGAGAAATAAAAAGAACGGCCATGCTTTCGAATCACTTCCCGGAGGACCACGCCATGAAGAAACATGTAGAATTTCCTTGCCCTCCAGTGTGTACTTAATTATTGTAATGCCTCCCAATCCAGAGATTCTTTTGGGTTCAGACAATTGAGTAGAGGCAGGTTTTTTGAGGCTGACGTGATCCTCCTCGGGTTCTCTCTCTCCCTGGTTTCTAGAGAGAAAATGCTCTCTCTAGAATGCTCTTAATTTAGCGACTGAATTAGCCCATGTTGTGACTCCAGGCAGTGCCCTGAATCAGCAGCTGAGAAAAGTTAAATTCTCATAAAAATTCAAGGGAAATCATATTCTCTTGACTTCCCACAATCGTGATTACATTTTTAACAGCTGCTGATGAGCTCAAATTCTGAGAACCTGCTTGTTTCCCTGGTTCTCTACACTGGAATTTTTCACATGAAAATCCGTGTTAAATTTAGGGCGATGCTTTCTTTTGGGGTGCGCATAGAGAGGTGGGCAAATGCCTTTGTCCAGATGCTCCCCAAAAGGAGCAGGCTGGCTGTAGGAAAGCTCGCGGGGAAATCCGGTGGTGGTGGTGGTGGTGATCTGCGCCTTGGCTCTAATTTTATTTTCTCCCCCATCCTGCCAGCCAGGCTCTGTCCACTTCCCACATTTAAAAAAGTGAGAGTGAGCACTTGATGCATTAAGCTCCCGCGATGAGTAGAGTAGCCTTCCGAGCAAGCTTTCCTTGCCACGAGGAGGACATATCTCAAACTCTCTGGAGCAGAAAATGTACAGTGACTGGAGGAAAGGTGGCGTGGAGCCTCAAAAGCAAAGCACATTAGTGGTTGAAAACCCATGACAAGGCAGATTACGTGGGCCAGCTGTGCCATGTCCTGCACCGACATGGGGATTTTCAGAGGCGGCAGCTCTCTAGTTGAAGAGGCTGCTCCGCAGAAAGTCTTCTGTAGTCTCCCATTTGCCCTTCAGCTGCGTGAGGCTGAGCTGAGCTGCCAGCCCAGCGTTGCCCATAATCCGAGCCACCCGTCGCTGCGCTGTTGACACAATCATCTTGGTGTGAGTTGCGTTACATTCTGGAAGCCAAGGCAGCTGCTCTAATGAGTTAACGGTCTGGCGTTCACATTCCTGCACGCTCTGAAGCATTGCACATCCCTTGTCAAACATTCTTCGGGCAAGAGAGTAAGGCAGGTGCAAAGTAATCATAACTGCAAAGAAAAGTAAGATGACTGTGGCAAAAGAAAGCAAAAATAAGGCCAACAGTGATCAGGGCCTAGGATGCAATCCCAAAACAACTGGAGCACCCCTTGAGCACCGCAGTCAATTGCCAAGGGCAGCTTTGCTTGGAACAGCTTCCGCCCTGCGGCGATCCCTCAGTACCGTCACACATCAACGTCGGCCTCCCCCAAGCCCTTGGGAAGGACTCGATAGGTGGATAAAATGCCAACTCCAGTCTAGTCTCCAGTTGGCTGTGCAACCAACCATCATCATCATCATTTTCCCCCTCCCCAGGGACCAAGGTGGCCGGATCTTGTGCGGCGTGATGAGGATTGGTTTGGTGGCCAAAGGCTTGTTGATAAAAGATGACATGGACTTGGAACTGGTTCTCATGTGCAAAGAAAAGCCCACGGAGACCCTCTTATCCCTCGTCAGAGACAATCTTCCTGTCCAAATCCAGGTGAGCAAAACTCAGATGCCGTCCCAATTTGCAATTAATCTCTGGCGGCGGCTGCTCCGAGTTTTACTATGGGAGTCGTCCTGGACAGGGAGGAAATCTTTCCCAGCGTTTTGTTTTTCTGTCCCAAGGAAAATTTGGGACGGCGTAAAAAATGCATCATTTGTTCTCGGTGACACAGGTGGCTTTTCAGAGAGGAAACAGTGCGGACCACTTTGCTTGCTCTGTTTCCCCCCTTTTCCTGCCGGTTGCTGGTGGCAGCATTTCGAAGCCCATTTTTCTTGGCGAGGCGCCTTTCCTGAGCTAAGCCAAGGAAAGGAGGGGTGCCCACTGCTCAAAAACCTGA
>JANHZU010003464.1:280105-292374 GCA_032468055.1 Acrochordus granulatus
CCGATAACTGCAAATGAGAGTGGGCTCCTCCGGTACACATTTCCAAAATTTTTAATTTCCAGTTGTTGTTATGACTGTCCTCTCCGTTTAGGGCAGCTTATACAATAAGGTTATAAGATCAGCAGCCCTAGAAATAACTGGGACAGACACTTTGGGATGGGAATGACTGAAATGAAGAAAATGGTTAGCACCAGTTGCGGGGAACGATGCTCGGCCGTCCCCGGGGTCGTCGTGCTGGTAAGCGGAACTGAGAGCGGAGCTTTACTGTGGCTGAGTTGCAGAAGACTGGGAAGGATCTTTCCTGGAGTGTGTTCGTTCCCTTCAGCGATAATCTAACAAAAATTCAAGCGTATTTAATTCAGTGAAAACAAGTCTTCCCGGCTGGATGGCGGCCCACGCCGAGGAGAGGCAGAGCAAGCACAAAACGGCACCTTTTGATGGCGAGGTTTGCTGAAGGGTCCGAATCGTGGAGTGTGGGAGCTCTCCAGCTGGGCTTTTTTGCAGGGAAAAGGGAGATCGGCGGGCATGTCGGCTCTCCCGAAGGGTGGCTGGGTGGGTTTGCTCTGGCCCCGCGGAGCCAAGTTGCGCTTCTGCCTTCTCGCGTCCCCTTCGGGGCGGAGCTGTGGCCCTGGAGGGTCCGGGCGGCTTGGCGGTCTCGGAGGGGCCGGGCCGCGAGGGAGGGAGCGAAGGGCGCGCCCCTGCCCTGCGGCGACGCTGGGTCCACTCCTTTCTCAGCTCCGTTTTCCTGACCGTCCTTGGATGCTCCGAGACCTCCTGCCAGCAGTCCGAGCAGGGTGTTCAGAACGACCGTCCCCCAGGAGGAGACGCCAAGGACGGCTGCGCTGCGGCTGCGCTGGCTCGAACGTCCCGTCGCCGCTTGCAGTCGCCGCTTCTGCAAAACGCTCAGCTGCTTAAGAGCAGCGAGGCCGGACTGAGCGTGGCCCTGCCGGGCTCCAGCTGTGCTCCCCACCCGTGGCTTGACGGAGCCACTTCTGGATTTTTTCAGAAACTCACAGAAGAGAAGTACCACATAGAGCATCATCCCGGGGAAGCGGCCATCGTGATCCGCAGCACGACAGGGCTCCCGCTCACCCTCAAGGTGACCCTCACCTCCCCGCTAATCCGAGATGAAGCCGAGAAGGAGGGAGGTAAGGACAGGAGTTGGAAGAAAGGGCCGGTCTTGAGCGAAGGGGGCCCCACTTGGCCCCAGGGAAAGGGTGCATGGTTGCTGACCCCCTCTGGGTTATCGTACGCAAAGTAGAGCCAGTCTCCCAGCTCTTGTGCCGCTTCCCATCCTGATGGGCTTGCAGGATTCGAACTGGGCACGGATTTTCAGCCAGCACTTTGCTCCCGGAGTAGGAGGGGATTCTTGATCTTGGCCTGTGCCAGGCAGGTTCGTAAGGATTTCGCCTTCGTAACCTCTTTCTCTGGAATGTGGAGTTGGGGCTGATCACTCCGAGGTGCGGCTTTGGGTTTTTGCGTTGGGGTGATAGGGAGTTTTGGGGGAAAGCTGTCGTGGCCTTTGTGGGCTGCGGGTGGCCTGAAAGAAAAAGGGGGCAAGATTTGAGCACAAGGCTAGGAGCAATGTGAAGTGGTGAGGAAAAGCAGACCGAGATGAATAATTCAGCCAAACTTTCTTATATCTGATTTTCTGCAGCAGAGCAGATCCCAAGTGGCTCAGATTTCAAAAGAAAATCAGGCAGAACCCAACGCAGGAAAGCTCTCAGAGCTTTCAGTCCGGATTCCTGTCTGAAAGGGACCTGAAATGGAAAGGCACTTGGGCTGTGGGCAGGAAGGGGTGCCAGACCGGCCAAGGCATCCTGGCTCACACCAGGATGGGGACGGTTAATGTATTGTACTTTCACCCCTACTTTTTCTCCAAGAACTCAAGAAGGTATTGATCAAGTCTGATGTTGCAGATCACGCTGCGCTTTGTTTTATCAATGACCTGTCGACTAAATCGTAGTGAACTGAGTTCCTTCGACACGCTAAGCCCCGCACTGTGGTCTGCAGGCCATCCTGGTGTGAACCGAGCCAGTTTCTGGAGGGATCTTGGACTGTAGAAATTTTACGTGGGGACTGGAAACTGATGATCTGGTGGCCCAAGGCCAAAAGGGTTGGGGAAGATGGGCTTTAGTGCCCCTCCAGCTCTGAATCTATTCAGAAATTTATTTTTTTACGTTTTGGGGCTAAGCACGAGGAGAAAATGTGCAGCTCTGCAGCCTGGCAGTAGAAGGACTTAGCCTCTGGAGGTGATGATCTCTCTTTCACCAGATGCGTCTGTGGGTTGGAAGAAGATCCCGCTTAGCTCCCTCCTAATTAAGTGGTTCTAAGAGCAGCTCTGGTCAAATTTCAGTTAGTGCCAAAGGAGGAGAAAAGTTCCTTAGTCAGTCTGCACATGGAAGAATAATTTATATCTCAGAGTTGTACTCTGAAGGGAGGTCCTTTCACAAGGCATTCAGGCTGGATTATGCCCCACCGAGTGACCTCCTCCACCGGCATTTCTTCTGCTTCATGGCTGGTTGACAATCAATATCTGGTCAATTGGCTTTAAGTGCTGCCCGTTGATTAACAGGGGATGATTATGCTGGGAAAAGGTTCTCTCCAGGCCATAAAGCGTGTCGGTCTTCTCTCTGTCCCTCTCCCCTCCCCACAAGCAGAACTTGACACGTCAGTCTTTAAGGAAAGCTTGGTCTCCCACAGGGCCTGGTTGAAGTTGCAATTGACTCGCCTAGCCGCAGATTATTGTCATTTGTGAAAATCTATTTCGTTAATTCGTCTCGGTGCCTCTTCTCCTGTCACTCTCTGCCTTGGCTGTCGGTCTACAAGAAAAAGTATTGATGGGATGGCCGATCTTACTTTGGCGTCCAGGAGAGAAGAGAAACGAGCCCAAGCCTAATTTCTCAGTCCCTGTCTTCTCCTGTCCCCTGAAATGAGACTGTGAGATGCTCCTCCTTGGAATAAAGCCCAGTCAACTTGGTGGGCAGATTTATCCGTCAACAAAAGCTGGATTGCCTTGCTAATTGATGGGTTTCCACCCTTGTTTCAGATGCCTTCCTGCCTTCCCTTCCCTGCTCCCAGCAGGGCCAGACTTGACTAACTGGCAACTTCTGTTGGGAGGGCCAAGACCACTGTGCCCCCTTCCCCTCAGACTGAAAAATCCCCATTGCACGTCGCTGATCTTGCTCCATAGGCCTCTTGCCTCTCCGCCACACCATATCAAGCCAGCATCACTGTAGAAAAGACTGGCCAGGTGCCCTTTCCTGGGCAAACCAGCAGGACCAGCCAGGACTTTCTACAGTTTTGACTGGGTGGGTCACCTAACCCCAAAAAAGCCGGAGCAGATTTGAGAGTTGTTCCATGTCCTGGCCATCAACAGCATTTTATTTGATGTTGCTGTTATCCTTCGAAAAGAAAGCATTTGACACAAATCGAGCTGTTGCGCAAATTCTGTTGCAGAAGGAACCATCTGATTTCGCTGCCCCAGGGCCACCAACTGAATCATTTTCAGCAGGGGGCTTGAACACGCACTCAGTTGACACTCTTCTCTTCCAAAAATGGTGCTCAGATAAAAGAAGGATTCGACACACTATTTTTATTATGGTTTTTATTGAAAAAAAAGCCAAAGCATTTTCTATTGTAAGTCCATTAATTAATTTTGTCCATTTGCTGGCAGTTTCTAGATGTAGTGAAACTGTGTCTTTATTGATGGTCTGCTGTCCGGGTGAATGGTTCCTCTGTTAGTCCATTTTTGTTCTTCCTTGTTCTTGCAGGGGGGGAATGTGAATCCCCCCTCCCTACCCTGTGCCAGCTGCTGGGAGCAATGAGTGACAGCCCCCAATGTGGGAAACCCCCACCCCAGTCACCCTGTGACTTCATGGATCTCAGCTTGGCCTGATCCAACCTCCCAACGCTTCTGAAATTCCATTTTCAAATACCTTGGACTGTTTATGATGTCGATTTGCTACATCGCCCTCCATTATGGGCTATCTTAGACAGTGTCTCTTGCCTCCTAACCCTGCTCCCAGTCCAAACACGGTTGTTTAGTGGACTCAACGGATTGACATTGGGAGAAAAAGAGGTGGATTCTTCTGGGGAAAACTCTAGTCTTTGGGTGAAAGTGTGCTGGTGTAAGCTGCATTTCTAAGTGGTCATGATGGGGGGTTGGGCCAAGAAGAAACACAAACAAGAAGAAGAGAAGAGGTCAATTACCTGGAGAGGAACTTGCCATGTTGACACAGATTCCATCCCATATTGGTTTGCGATGCTAATGCCCCTTCTTTCGTCACCCTGTCTCCTCTGTGGAATAAATCATGACTTACCATATCTCCCCTACCTTACTTAGGGACTCCTTACTAACCTTTCACCACCATTGATGGACAGGCATGAACTGATGACCGTTTTCTACCTATGGTTGTCCCAACTTGTCCCTTCCCTCTCTGCCCCCACCTCAGCTCCTCTTTCCATTCTTCTCTTCCCCCTCCTCCCAAAGTTTCACAATTGCCTCCTACAACCAAGAGGCACAACTTTTCAAAAACACCACAGCCATAACTACTCCCCACCCTTGCTGTTTTCCAAGGTCTTCCCTCACCTTTTCAGCATGGCTTCTTCAGGAAGCATTAACTAGCACTTTGGAGGGAGGGTTGTCTTCCTCTGGGTAAACCATTAAGGCAGAAGAAGGCTATAGTGTGGGTACAACATAGTCTGGTGTGCCTTGCCTTCGGTTGTTGTTACGTTTCCTTTGCTCTATGTTAATGGTTACCCAATTGCACGACTAGGATCATTCATGATTGGTGAGATGGCCTTGGAGACGGACAATCTGTAGTTGTTTTTTTCCCCAATGTCTTTAAAACAAAGTCTTTGTTTGCTCATGAATTGCTCCAGAAGCATGAATCTGAGCAGATATTTCTGCTCTGCCCAGAAGCGTTTCCATGAGATGCAGCTATATAAATTTGATTAATGGATACATAAAGTCATTCACCTTCCCTGAAATGCAAACATTGCAAAAGCTTTATATGATCCTAGCTACCCATGGAAGGTGGCTAGCCGTGTCCTCCTCCTAGGAGGAGGAACTGTTGCTAATTAAAAGTTGGGAAGAGAAAAACAACCACAGTTAACTACCTTTTTTTCTGGGAAAAAAGAAGAAGTAGAGTTGTATCCTTGTTGTGCTTGTAAACCACTCGACAGCTAATCCTGTTGATGAAACTTTGCAGTTTTTATGGGGCGTGTTGCAGACTGATCCTCAGCTGAAGGGTAATCCAAAAACAATGCTGCAAAGTTCATAGAGGGTTGACGGTAACTGTGTGGGGCTTTGCGATTCCTCAACCAGGCAAGAACAGCCAACCCAAGGCAGCTTTTGAGGTTTATACTCTTTTTTGGCCTTCTAATGCCATGGTGGGTCCATGATTTGGTAAAACTGCTGCTCAAAACACAGGCTGAAGGAGGCCACTTAACAGGGAACCCAACACGCTTGGAAAAACTAAACTACCCTTCCAACAACAGTTTGCACAGTCACACTCCCGCCTTGCAGAACAGGCTTGTCCCAGCTAGCAATCTCCCGTGTGTGTTCCATCACACCCATACATTCCTCCCTTTCCCCAGGGGGTTGGGGAGGTGCTCTCAACAAAGCTGGAGAAACATCCATTGTTCTGGAGAACTTTTTCAGGAGGACACACGCTCACACACGGCTCCGTCCCATCTCAGTCCCTTCTTTCTCAAGAGCTCCTTCAGCAAGGAGCTTCTGTTCTGTTGGCAACTTGGAAAGAGCCGTGATTTTTATTGCAAGTTCAAAATACCACGTCGGCTTGCTTTTATAACAAACAAGCAAACAAATCCGTGTGGTTGGTCGCCACCACAGCTCAGTCCAGTTTTGATCCGTAGATGCAAACTGTCCGGCTCCTGCATGGGTTTGTGCCAGCTTAGCAGGTCTGGCAGGCAAAATTCCTTAAAGGTTTTGGATGCAGAATCTTACCGAGAGAACCTCGGATCTGACGACCAAGGATGAGTCCGAGAATTTGTACCGAGACCTCCCAGCAAATAAGTCCTTCCACAGAATGCTTTTACACAATGAACTGGCAAACTATTTCGATGTTTGCCACAGTCATTCCACATTCACCTGAAAAGGTAGGGCATGGATGGAATTAACAGATTAAGCAGAAGGATTCCAAAGAAAAAGAGTATAAATTTCAGTGGTCTGTTGCCCTCGTATTCAGAGTTTGAACATCTCCAGCAGAGAGAACATGTAACACAACTAAGCTCCCTCTGTAGGTCAAGAATTTCCCGGGGAATCTTAGCTATGGGGGCGTCTTCTGATCATAGCTGAAACTTAACTTTGTGGAAAGATAGCCCAGGTAACCGAATGCAAAATGTTTTCTCAGCATTCCTTGAAGCAAAGCAGCCTTCACGCGTTTGGCAGGGGGCAGAGAAGAAGCGGCAGAGTGCCCGAGAGCCCCTCTCGGTCCACCACGGTTGAATTTTCCTTTTGCCTTGAGGAGTCACTGGTGGGAATGATGCAAAGCACCACACTTTGTATGGTCCGCCCCAGGAAGGGTTCTTTTTAACACATTAATAAGATCCCAGATTGACTGCAGAAGTTGAAAAACAGCCTATGGTTTGCTGCCGCTTGTAAATGTGCATAACGGCTATATTTATGGGGGGGGGAAGCAACCGGCACACGTGTTGTTTTTAAAAATGCGATGCACCATCGATGGGGTAAAATTCCAGCGAAACGAGCCTCAGTGCAGTTCTGGGAGTCTTATTAAAACTCTTCTGTCTTGCTGGCATTTGTTCTGTGTTTGGGCAACAGAGTCCGCCTCGTCCAACTCTGCATGTCTCTTTTTGTTTCTCTCATATTCCCATTTCCCCAGTAGCCAGTGCCCCGGTGAAAGACCCTTCGGATTTACTCAACAGGCAAAAATGCCTCGAAGCTTTGGCGTCTCTGCGGCACGCCAAATGGTTCCAGGTTGGGCTTTTTGTTCTTACCTATCGTAGCCTTTCAAAGGTTCTTTTTTTTAAAAAAAATAATATTTTAAGACACAGTATTTAGGTTGGACGCTCTGCAGAGAAGAACGGGACAATTCTGTTTGTTTTAGGCCAGAGCGAACGGGCTAAAATCCTGTGTGATTGTGCTGCGGATCCTGAGAGATTTGTGCAACAGAGTTCCCACGTGGGCACCCCTGAAAGGCTGGGTGAGTGTTGCTTAGTGCGTGCTAGCAAAATTGGCTGAGGAAAATGCAGGTCAAAAGTAATGTTGCCTCTTATCATTCCTCCTTCTCTGGCGCTTAATTGAGGGTGAGGTGCCTGATAAAACTCAGACCAGCCAGCTCCTTTTTAAAAAAGTCCTTGGCGGTTCTGAGTGCAGATGTTAGTACCTTCTGTGGGACTTGGGTTAGGTTACTGCCCATGAGACACAACCTTCAGGACAAGTACAAGTTCCTTAGATGTTGTTGACAACAGCACCCAGTTCGGCAACATCTCGAGAGCTATCCATGACCATGCAAGTCCGGGCCTGTCTGCTAGGCCAGTTCTACGAAACCAAGGACCATCAGCGCAACTCCAGTTCCTTGTGATGGGCAAGGAGGACTAGGTTTCCACACCTGTGGGGAGAGGACCACACAGTGGTTCTCAAGTTTGTCCTGCAAAGACCTAACCAAAAAAGTGACAGATGCAGCACGGAAGTCCTAGCTTTTCCCGTAAGAGGAGCACCAGTAGAAGAGAATATCTATAGCTCAGGGTTGAACAATGGAGTCCTTGGTGCCTTCTGAGCTTGATTGTCGGCTTGCAGATGTTCCGTTACCCAACTGGCTAGCATCATCATCAATACAAAGAGCATCCTGATTAAGACCCATCCCCACTGCAGTGTAATTTTCTTCCTCCATCCCAGAATATTCCTATTTTTTTAACATTTTACATATTCCACATAAAGGACTTTTCTCCCTGGTCCAAATGGCTGTGCTATACTTACTAAGGGACCAACAGGGGGGTATACCAGCGTTCCCTCCAGAAATTGTGCTTGTTTATGTTCTGCGATGAAGATGGAATCTATACCACATGTACTACTATTGAGCCGATTGTACACTCAATGATGAATGGATCTCATAATACCAATTGCTGGAACATAATTGTCAGATGACCATTCTCCTCTTATGGAACCAGCATTCAGGTATCTCCAAGAAGATGGCAGAATTTCCAACAATAGCTATGGTGGATAGAAATTATTCGATGCCTTCCTACCATCATTGTTGGGTTTGCCTTGTCTGTCCATCCATCGGTCTGTCTATGATATTGTTATGCTTGGTGGATAAGTGAAGTGTGGTGATTACTAGTGACACCATCCAACTGTCTTCCAGCCCCTGGAACTGTTGTGCGAGAAAGCCATTGGCACCTGCAACAGGCCGTTGGGTGCGGGGGAAGCTCTCCGGCGAGTGATGGAGTGCTTGGCCTCGGGCATCCTGTTGCCAGGTAAGACCTGCCAAGCTGCTTCTGGGAGGCTGATCAGTCATGGGTTGATGCACCACCCAGGTAGTCTCAGCTCCTTTTGGATAGTGGTCCTCTGGTTTGCTGATCCTATGAGTCTAGGAGGCATCTGTCCAATGTGTTGTGTTCTCTAAGCAGGAGAATGAAATGAGGGTTCTTCTTTCTTGAGAGAGGTCTTCCTCTAGGATGCATTAAGATGAGTGGTGAGACCAACATAAAACCCAGCACAGTCTTGAATGGGTTGGTCAGTGTTCACCTTTCTAAAACTACGTTCTTATTTTGGGCTTGGCCCAGGGAACCTCAGTTCAAGGAACGCTGGAGGACCCACTTCTTTCATTCCAGCTGCCTTCACAACATTTCTCTTCGAACCTTCCTTGGAAACCCATGTTCAAAACTGATACAGTCTGACTGGTAAAACTGTGTAAGAGACACACATTTTTAGAACTAGCCGTTTCCCCACCTCAAGTAGTTTTTTTTGTCATGGCTCCGTATTTTGAGGACCAGAAAGGAGAAGGTTGAGATCTGATGGTGCCTGGCTCCTTTCTTGTCCCTAGGTGGGCCTGGTGTGCATGACCCCTGTGAACGAGAGCCAATGGATGCCTTGTCTAGCTTGACTGTTCAACAAAGGGAAGCCATAACCCATAGTGCCCAGGTGAAGTTGGTCTTCTTTCATGACGGGGGACTCCGTGGATGAAGACACCCAGCGAGGCTGCTTGGGGTGGTGGGCTGAAACCTGCCCAGTCTCTGGAGGAGAACCGTCTTTGGTATCTGGGTGGGGCTGACTCGTGGAATAATGTCCTCCCTCCCCCTCCCTTTGTGCTCTTCGGCCCTTCCACAGCATGCCCTGAGACTGTCGGCTTTTGGCCAAATCTACAAGGTGCTGGAAATGGATCCCCTCCCTTCCAACAAGACGTTCCAGAAATATTCGTGGTCGGGGGCCGACAAAGAAGGTGGGTGTGGTTGCGAGTTCTCGTCTACAGCCATGCGCTAGTTAATTGCAGCTAATTAAGGATGGGCTGGAGAACGGTGGTCTCCGCGGTCGTCTGACAGCCCTCCGTGGCCGAGCTGCGTCTCGCTCCTTCGTCGTCCTTCTCGGGTTTTTTTTTGACGTGCGCTTCTTTTCCCGCGAGGATGCTCTCCCCGCGCTCGGCTGTCGTCTTGATCCTTCTAGTGAGGAGAAGGAATTTTCTCTGTCTAGGTGCAGGCTCCTCTGCCCTGAAGAGGCCTTTCGAAGACGGGCTGGGGGACGACAAAGACCCCGGCAAGAAAATGAAGCGGAACTTGAGGAAAAGTAAGGACCTCTCTTGGATTGGCATTGCCGACATCGTTTTTCACTTCTAGGCTGTTCTTCCCGTCCTCGTGACTCTTTGCAAGTTCTTCCAGGAAAGGGCTAGCTGTGGGGATGGGGCTCGGAACAGACAGGTACAGGTAGTCCTCGTTTAGTGATGGCCTCGTTTAACGCAAATCCGCAGATATGGCGGTGATGAAAAAGTAACTCGGCAAGGAGGACGTCCTGGCATTTACAGCCAGGATCAAGGAAATCAGTACAATCAAGGAAACCTGACGGGAGTCTGCGAGCACAGTCATGGTTTCACTGAGCGATCGCTTCGCTTAACCACCAAGTTGCCAGTCCCAGGTGTGGTCACTAAATGAGCACCACCTGGATTTTAAGTATTTGCAGTGCTTAGCAGAAGTTGCTTTCCACTGCCTGGGATCGGTCACAGCCGGGTCTGATGGCACATGTTTGGCTTCAGACATCTGAAACTTTTACAGTCAACAAGTAAAAGTAGAAGAGCCTCATCTCCCCTGAATAAAAACGGCTGAATTATTCTTTCCCCCTCTCAAACCCCAGTCCGGCCCCTTGGAGTCTGGAGAAATCCTTTGCTTCTTTGCAAGTGCCGGGGGGTTACGTCCAAACGGATTCCAGACTTTGCCGGGGAGGTGGCCGGAGAGAACTAAATAAAGATTTTGGAAACTGTCAGCCTGTTTGGGCAACCGTGTGGAAGTGATTCGGGGTCCCTCCTTCCTTGGGCTTTTCTTCCCCACTCTCCCGACCAAGCCTCAACCCTGGGATCTCCTGGTGGCCTCCAGACCGCGCTCAGCTGCTCGGAGGCCAGGGCCACTACGGGAGGCATTGCATGGCCTCGTGCCGCCGGGTGGCCGTCTTAGCTGTCCCCTTCTTAGCCTCCCCCTGCCTTGGCTTCCTTCGGCAGTCCTCGACAGCAAAGCAATAGACCTCATGAACGCCTTGATGCGCCTGAATCAGATCCGGCCCGGCCTGCAGTACAAGCTGCTCTCACAGTCGGGGCCCGTCCACGCTCCGGTCTTCACCATGTCCGTCGACGTGGACGGAACGACTTACGAAGCCTCGGGGCCTTCTAAGAAGACCGCCAAGCTTCACGTTGCCGTAAAGGTGAGCCAGCCCAGTCTCTCCCCGAGGTTGGGCACCTGTTGCAGAGGTTGGGGTTGGGGTGGAGGGTTGGGGGCCGAATTTCTCACCCCTCCGCAGGACGAGCTACACATCGGAACGGTCTGCGTGTCAGAGGGAGGGTTACGGCTGCAGTCAGCTTCGGGTGCTGCTGCGGCTGCGTGCAAAGGATCTCGCGCGCTGCCGTCTGCACGGCTCTGAGATTTTTCCTTGCCCCCCTTTCGGCGTGGAAGGTCGATGACACGTCCGCTTTTCCCCTGTTGTTTCACCTGGGGACGTGCTCCTTTCCATCCACGCACTGAAACACTTCTCCTCATTCCAAAAGTCACCCGATTTTTTCTCCTGCAAAGCCGCAACTGAAGGGCGGCTGCACGCGCATACGCGCGTCTCTGGGTGTAGTCATGAGCGCATTGGGAGCGACTGTCCTGATCCCACCGGCAGATCCACCTCCCCTGTGGGGAGTAAGCTGCGCCTTGCCCGTCTGGTGGGAGAGAAGCAGCGGGTCTGGCCGGTGCTTCGGGCTGTCGCTTCAGCTGGTTTGAGACCTTGCCTCAGGCTGAGCCTCTCCTTTCGCTTCACAGGTGTTGCAGGCGATGGGTTACCCCACCGGTTTCGATGCGGACATGGAGTGTACGAGCTCCGATGAGAGGTCGGACTCGGAGGGCAAAAATGAGACGGTGTCTTCAAACCCAAGCAATAATAGTGGAAATTCCGCTCTTGATGCCTCTGCAACCTTAGAGGTGCATCCCCTCCCCTCCCCGCTTCTTGTTTTCACTTGTCCGCCCGTCCGCCTTCCCTTCGGCACCAGCGGCTGCAGAAGAGAACCTCCTCCTGGCCGCAGCCGGTCCCTGTGTGTGGCCAAAGGCTGTGTGGGATGAGGCCAAGGGCCCCGGTGGCCCCCCGCCCTCGCTCCAAGCCTGCCTTGCCTCTCCTAGGTCCGAACTCAGGGTCCCATCCTCACGGCCAGCGGCAAGAACCCGGTGATGGAGCTCAACGAGAAGCGGCGAGGCCTGAAATACGAGCTCATCTCTGAAACAGGAGGAAGCCATGACAAGCGGTTTGTGATGGAGGTGAGGAGGCGCAGGTGTCCCTCGCCTCGCCCCTGGCCTGGGGCCCCATCTGGGGGTGATGCCCGGCCAGGGTGCCAATTGCCATCTCGCTTCCAGGTAGAAGTCGACGGGCAGAGGTTCCGAGGGGCTGGCCCCAACAAGAAGGTAGCCAAGGCAAGTGCCGCCTTGGCTGCTCTGGAGAAGCTCTTTTCGGGCCCCAACGCGGCTGCCAACAAGAAGAAAAAGATTCTCCCGCAGGTGAGGGGGCTGCAGCTTGGCCAGCCCGGATGGTCTGAGCCCCGGGCCAAGCCCAGAAG
>JANHZU010003464.1:300010-320780 GCA_032468055.1 Acrochordus granulatus
GGCAAAGGACAGGTCATGCTTCTATTTCAGTTCCGCGGAAGCAGATGGACACCCTGCTCCTGGAGAATTCACACCCCACAGCCTGTTTTAGGAGGGATGAGAGTTTGAAGGGTGTTGCACAGCCTCGTTTTGGGGGTTGAAAAAGGAGGTTGGGAAGATTCCCAGCCTGGCTACCTGTGTGAAATACTCTGTTCCCAGCTAAAAAGGACCCTGGAGCCAATTTTCACAGCTGCTTCTCCCATCTGGAGTGAAGTCATACGAGAATCCCACTTTTTCCAGTAAATTCCACAGAGCTGCCAATCACTGGGTATTTATGATCTGAACAGGCAAAGAGTATAAAACCAGTAGTAGCAATAATGTTTTATGAGACATCTGTGTGCTATTAAAGGGAAAATTTGCTGCCTGGTTCTTAAAGGAATCAGCACCCAGGGCCAAAGTTGCATTAATTTCTCTGTAGTATAAGATTCATGTTTGGTTTGCAAATATCTTGTCTTGCTTCTGGGAAATATTTCTCCCAGCTCTGCCACCTGGCAATGTCAGGACCCGGCTGAACACTGGTGCAGGGCTGTTGCTTGCCAGCAAGGGTCTTGGGTGCTTGGGGAGAAAGAAATACTCCTGCCCATTGGACAGTTTTGCCCACAGACCCTCAGCATCCCTTCATGTGGCATCTCCCACTCTGGGCAATGCTCCCAAAGGGCCTGCTGCGCTACCACGTGCCGGGTGGGGTGAGTGCCACCAGCTCCAGCCTGCCTTGAAGGAAGGAGGCATCTGCTTAAACACAGAAGAATCAGGAATAGGAATTGGAGTTCAGGGAAGGGAGTGGCTGCCCAAACAGCACAGCTTCTTGGGGGCAAAAGGGAGCAAGGCTCCAAATAGGGGGCAGAGGGCAGCATCCCCCCTTGGTGCAACTGAGGAGGAGAGAACAGAACCTCTCCCTGTGGCATTCCTTGACCGCTCCTTGCTTTGGGGACCCCAGCAGCTTTAGCACCCAGCTCCCTGCCACTGCTGTTCTCCATTTCTCCCTGCGTTGCACACAGAGCAAGCTACGTCCTGGGTCTGTTCCATCCCAGGAGAGAAAAGACCACGCCAAGAATCGGTAGCCACTGGAGACCTATCCTGGGCCGCCTCTGCCACGGGCAGCAGGGCACAGCGCAAACCTGGGAGAGAGTATCTTCCAGGATGCTTCTGACTGTGATGGCTGTGCTGGAGGTCCCTTGGAGAAGCCAGGCGCATGATGCCTTCTGACCCGCAGCATCTGCAGCAGGGCTGGTGTTCCCCCTCGTCCAGAGAGTGACTGCCACCACCCCAGCAAGCGAGCACAGGCCAGCAAGACCGTGGGAGACAGACCCTCCCTCTAACTCAGGGTAAGGCTGCCTCCTGCTGTTTGCTCAGAGCAGGCTGATCAAGTGAAATAAAGACCACCAGAGGTAGCAATACCATTTTACTAGTTTATAGATCAATCCAAAATTCTACACACTGCAACTATTCTACGACAAGATCCACACGTTTTTATTATCAATGCAGTTAGTCATATTTGTTTTTCTCCGTATTATTAAACAACAAAGATATTCATGTATACAGTTAAGGGGAGAGAAATCATGAATGCTTGGGCATCGCCTGGCCTCACCTCAGGCCTCGGTTGGTGTCAGCTAGCATTAGTCTGGTCAAGGAGAAAAAGAACTCGGAAATAAAAATTATCTTTATATACAAACAGTGCCTCTTATGGTTACCAGCCTATGCTTTGCACACTGCACAATGTAAGTGGATCTGCTGAGGAAGATGGCTATTTCAGCATAGGACAAACCAGTATAAATTAAAAAGGTGCACAAAAAACCCCCCTTCGTCCTACAGCTTTTCTGATGAGAAGTTTGGACACTAAGCACTCGGAAATCTACGTAGCGTTAGTACCTACTTGTGTACTTACAAAAAGTGTGGGTGATGAGGGGGAGAGAAGGAAAGTATGCCCAGCCCACAAAAGTCAACACAAAGGTGAGTTTAGCAGCAGTTACCAATGCTCAAAAGGAAGCTCCCTCTGTTTTCTGGGCTGATTTGTATTTCTCCCACCTGCTTTGCATGCAGAAAAAGTCGTCAAAATGGAGACAGGATAAATAGAATTAAATGATTCCCGGGTCAAGGACCAAGCTCTGTTTTGGGATGGAGGCTGGGCTGAATCCTGGCCAAGCAGAACGTTCCTGAACTTGATGGACAAATGAGTTGTGACTTCTTGATTTCAACAGGAGCGGAGTAAACCCAGAGCAAGCTCGGGGAGGCATTGTAAGCTTACGAACATGAACCACGTGTAAAAATACAGACCCTGATGAGACAGTGTTGGTTCTCAGCTTTTGTTAAGGAGCAAGAGGTCCTCCCCAGGGGAGGGAGTTGTCTTAAGAAGCCCCCATCCTGCTGAGTTGCATAGAAGTTATTGATGATGAACAACTAAGTAGTGGATAGACAGAGAAAGAGATTCAGGCGGGACAGGCGGGAACATACAAACATCGGAGTGTGGGGAGTCCCATTTCCAAAAGTGAACCATGCAAGCCCTATCGCTCGCTCTCTGGCACAAAAAATTAACTTTTTGTTAAAAGTGGTGCAGGGTTTTGTGATTTTTTTCCCTTTTGTTCCTTTCCAATGAAATCTTTTTAAAAAGTTATAACTGTAAAAAAAATCAAAGCGCTTGCTTTGTAAACTCAATAAGTTAGGAGATTTTGGTAAATTTTCCGTACCTAGGCCTGCCAAACGGATTGCAGAATGGAGTGAATATCCTTCTCTGGGAAAGAAAAGCATTGGTCTACAGCTACACGTCCGGTTAAATAATCAGTAGTATGAAGATCCCACGTCTCTCTACAAGCCGTGGGTCCGGCTTGGGTCGCTGTGGAAAAGCCCGCCATGAGTCCTATGTATAGTCTGGTCCTCTCCCGTGGGGCGGCTGGCCAAGACCGGCTCTGGAAGGCAGACAGTGTCCCGGGGGAGCCCCCAAAGGTGGCTGGCCAGCTCTTCAGCACGTCTCTTTTCCTTGGACGCCGGTCACTGTCTTTATAGAGCTGAGCGTTCGGTTGAACCAGGTTTTCCGCGAGGCTTGAACTTCATTCAGGGCTTGTCCCAAATCATGTTCGAGGTCCTGAAGGATAAGAAGGTGGATAAGAAGATAATGCAAAAGGGTGTGTGGGAATGCCTGACCTGCCATGGGTCATGAAGCAGATACGCCACTGACACCTATCACCTTCTCCCTTCTGTTCGGAGAGCACACTTCTGTTCAGTTAAGATCCTCAAATATCCACCCCCTTTGTAAAACTCAGCACTTTAGGAGGCCAGCCTTGCACTAAGAGGTCTGGAGGGCAAGGAATATCCAGGTCAAGGCTCCTGGTTCCCAAGTGTAAAACTGGCATTGCAGATGCTCAGGGAGATTTGCTAGGCCAGACCAAGGGCTATCTCAATCAGCCTGCGTCCTCCAATGGGCAGGATTTTGTTGGGATAAAAGGAAATAAATGAAAATAATCCTTATCTACTGCTTTAACTTCTTCAAGGTTACAAGAATTTTTCCTCCTGAGCGCCAAAATTTCTGACCTTGGCATATAATCTAACATCCTCATGGGGATTGCCCCTCCTCCATTTGGTCATGCATCAAGGCTGATCTCCCTCTTCACACATGGTTCAGTCCTAGTTTCTCCCACAGATTTCAAAGCTAGATGGCCCCTTCCAAGAAACCCGGATTCTTTGTCCTCACAAACTAAGGATTTCTGTTGGAAAAGAGATCCTCCCCTCTTTCTACATGACTGGCTTAGCCTACCCCTGGCTGCCAAGCCCAACGACTGCTCACCTGGATTTTGCATTCAGCCTCCACCAGTTGCAACTTGGTTTGGGCCAGTTCCAACTCCATTTCTCGCAGCTGGTTTTTCAGCACTTCCTTCTCTTCATCCGTGTCCTCGTCAGAACTTTCCCTGGCGATGCCGGCCACCTTCACCCGCCCTTCTTTGTTGAAAAACTCCCGGCAATGTTCGCAGTCGTCGACTTTTTGCTGCAGCCAACAAAGTCTGATAGGATCTCTCCTCTTGGGCACACTGGCTGCTTCCTTGATGTCTACTTTTGCAGCCCCGATGGCTGGCCACAGCAGAGAGGGCCTCAGAAGTGCTTGGCACCCCATAACCCCTCAAAAAACCAACCACAAGGCTGGTCTGTTGAAGCTAAAGCCAGCAGCTGTGCCCCACGTCAAAGATTTGAGGTCTCCCTCTGCAACATCAAGCCCCCTGCCTGCGCTTAGAGAAGCAGAGGCAGAGGGGTTCTTCTGGACAAACAGGATGGCAAAGAGAGTTCAAGACAAGGTCTGGAATCTGTCCCCAAAGCAGGGAAACAGGAAGGCACCCTCAGCCTGTAATGAAGGGCTTCCCTCCAGCTGATGCTAAGCTCAGCCTCTATGCTCCACACGTCTGTGCTGCTACTTACCCGAATCTTTTCGATTTCAGCTTTATTGGCTACCTGCTGTTTCTCCAGCCTCTCACTCAGTTGGGAACAGATCTGCAAGACAGACCGGGACTCTCAGCAGCGCCTTGCTAGCCCAATAGGGGCTCTGATCCCTCACCCAAGTTCCCACCCTGGCTACTTCCCCCTGCTGGACTTTCTCCCCAAATCTCTCTTAGCTTCTAAGCTCTAACGCCCCTAGGGCCTGCCCCACCTGGTGACAGTGAATTTGTAACTGCACCATGTGGTTTCTCTGGCTCAGTCAAACCTTTTGAATCTGTATTCCTTTCCTTCTTAATCTAAGAAATCCAAAAACTTTGGTTTCTCTCCATAATGGAGGGTCAACCTCAATTATTTGACAGCAATCCAGTTTCCCTTTTTGAGATGAAACAATGCGATGGCTCCCTGATGCAGCCACCTCATGGTTTTGTGTAAAAAGGTAGGTGGTGAACTTCTGGCCTTGGAGAGGTGAGCTTCACCCCACACACACTTGTATCCCAGAGTAGCTTGGAAGCAGCTGACTCCTCCACACCTGCTTATAGTCTCCAATGATTGAGCTGTTCTTCTTAATCTCTGACTCGGCCTTGTCCAGCTCCCTGCGGCACATCTCCTTCAGCTTCAAGAAAAGACAGAAAGCCTCATCATTTATCCCTCCTACAAGAGCCTCTGAGCTCACCCCTTTGCTCTCTGAGCCCAAATGCCATGGGGGGTCAAGTCCCAAGGGAACACAGCAGAAAGCTCAGTCCTGGCAATCTGGAGAGCTTGGGGCAAGGAGAGACCATCCTGGGACACTGCCACTCTCTCTAATGGGGATGCAGGAACGTGGTCATGGGAATAAAGCAAAAGAGTTGCAGAGAATAATCTCAGGCAGAGGTGATGGTGAAGGAAAAGCTGAGAGAACCAATTCACGGTGCTTCCACCTTCAACTGGGGTGCCTGTGGGATGCTCAATTGCAGGAAGGATCCCTGAAAATCAGGACCAACCGCACTCCCCTCCACCCCAATCCTGCCCAAACCTGAGCCGACTCCTCCTCCAGCCTTCGTTTTTCATCCTCGGCATCTATCAGCTTCTGCTTGGTCATCAGCAGCTCCTTGTTCAGCGCATCAGCTTTTTCCTCAGCCTGGAATGGGAAAGACCGATGGACAAATGACCCACGCTGAGAGATCCAGTGAGAGACACAGAGAAACTGGGCTCAACTCTTAGCCAGACATTCCACACAAAATTGAGCAAGAAAGGAAAGCAGGAGGAGGAAGTGCTTTGAGAGTCGATCTTGGATTCTGTGTCATTATTGTCCGAGCCAAGATTTCAAGGTAATCGAGAGAAGAGGAAATAGCAGATCCATAACTGAGAGAAGAAAAGGACAAATGGCAAGATGCCTCTAATCCACAACCCTGCCAGGCTGGCAAGACAGCCTGTTTGCCCATGTGGAAGGTTTCCTGCCTCTTGCAAGGTTTCTAGTCCAGGAAGCAAATTAGGAGGATGTCAGGATGACATGAACTACTAAGGCTCTGGTGTTCCGTGGGCGTTTAGTGAGAAGAGGACAGCAAGACACAGAGCTGAATCTGTAGCCCAGAAAAGCATTGCAATCAGAGTGTCGTATGTCACAATTGTAAATCAGGATGATTTTCCTGCTCTTAACCCTTCCCAAGTTTTCTGTTCTTGTTTGGGGAAGCCTTGGTCTCGTTTCCACCAGTTTGGCAGGAGATCCTTGAAATCGGTTCCACTCTTCTGGGGCCACCTCCGAAATCCTCGCGCTGCCTTGGCCAGCTAGCCCTGCCCTAGTCATATGCCAGGACATGCCAGGCAGTAGATGGTTTTAAGAGCACAGAAGAGAAGAAGAGAAAGTGGGCCACACAATGGGTAGAAGGCAAAAGGAAAATAAATGAGAAAAGCACACCAGCTAGGAGATGCACAGGGAAACTCTGCTTTCCCAACAAGCAAAGTTCAGCTGTTCCCGTGCTGGCCATGTCAGCCACCCAAGGGGTGGGGGAGAAACTCTTACATTGTCCAAATCCTTCCGCAGGGCAATCTTGCTCGTCACCAGCTCGTGGGCCAGGTCGTCATTTTCCTGCTCCAGCCTCATGTTTGCTTCTTGCAAGCGCCGGTTTTCTCGCTGCAAGGATGCCAAAGGGGGCAGGCGTGAATCCCAAAATGATGCCACCCATTTCACAAGGAGGCACAGGCACACACACAAATGCACTCTCACCAGACATCTAGGGAATGTTGTACCTGGATGAGCTCTTTGCAGGAACTCTTGCAACGGGGTGTGTCTGATGCAGGAGAGCCTTACCTCAAACCTTTCGATGGGGTCCTCCTGCTGAGCCTGCTGCTCTCGCATCGTGTGATACTCTCGCTCGTATTTCTTCAACTTCTTTTGGCTGATCTTAAAAAAACATATATTAGAACTCCATCAAGATCTTTACGCTCACTGCTTTGCTGAAGATCTGAAAGGAACAGGAGTGCACCGGATTCCGAGCACCAGGGACTGCTGGACTTGGCCCCACCTTATCTCTTCTGTGAAGAGGTGCCAAGCCAAGCCAAGCCAAACCACAACATGGTTGTGTGAATGGTGTCCTGGTGCTCCCTCTAGTGACCCTGAGGCAGAAGGGTTACCCAGAAGCGTGTGTGTGATTGTGAGTGTGTATTAAAGCACCCACAAAGAGAAAGAGGAGCAAAAGGCAAACTCCATCTTTTGCTCTTCCAGTGTAAGGCAGCCAAAGAGGGCTGATCAGATAGGCCAGCGTTTCTCAACCTTGGCAACTTTAAGCCCGGTGGACTTCAACTCCCAGAATACCCTAGCCACTATCTTCAAGTTGCCATGGTTGAGAAGCCTTGAGAGAGAGCCTCAAAGAGAAGGCAAGCAATTCCCAGGGAGAGAGATTAAGATTTCATTAAGTCTTTTTTTACAGTTCAAAAAGGAAGGGAGGGAGGCTCCACCAGGGCTTGTGAAATAGATCTGCTTAAAAGATCCAGGTTCCCCCTGGTGCGCTCAGCCCTCTTTTCCCAGTTCCACATTCACATACTTAGCAATTTGAAAAGTGGGAATGTCCCTGATTTGCCTCATCCATCTTGGCTTACTTTCAAACCTGATCAAAGGCAGAGAAGACTGACTTCTAGGCCATCTTGCAGAAGGCTTCCAAGATAAAGAGGCAGTCAAGAACACCAAGATGCAGTGCCTGAGATCCAGCCCCCTCCTCAGAAGAGACAGAGATCTTCTGCCTCCTCCAGGCTGGCCGGTCCCACCCAGTTACCTTCATGCTACATGCCAGCTCCATCAATTTCTTGGCATTCTCCTCCGAGCGGTACCTCTTGGGGAGTTGCACCCGGAAGAATTTTAAAGCCCCCTCAAAGTCCGTCAACAGCAAGTCATCCTTGGTTGTCTAGGAAAATGCAGGGGGAGAAATTAGGTGGCTGGCAAATCCTTCAGTTCCCCATCTCCACCCCAGAATTAAGCAAGGAACAGCTTTTGGCCTCCCTTTAAGAGAAGACACACAAAATAATTCATCTTCTGCCCTTTTATAAACATGCATGTCTTTTTCAGGTTATAAAGTGCGAGCCACAGAAGAATAGCAAATAGCAGCAGGCAGAGCCGGAAATCCCTTTCCAAAGAAGTGAGACACTGGACTTCTCCCTGGCCTTTTCTTTGGAGGATAAAACTCTCACAAAGATTCTTGAGCCAGTTCAGAGTGCAAAGGAGCCCAGCTTCTCTGTTCCCCCCAGTTGGCTTCCTGCTTCCGTTTGGGATTCCAATTATTTTCTGCAGCCCACCCATGAGAAGGACCCCAAGCCAACCAAGAGCATCCCAGGAATATTAGAACGCTCCTATTTCCCAAAAAGCCTCTTGTTAACTACTTCCACTTGAGGCTGAAATGATTGCAATCCCCAAGGAATTAAGATTCCAGTGCGCTCAGCACTCTGCCTGCCTTGTGGCTGAAGGTCTCAGCAGGAATGGAGTGGCTTGACACAGAAAAGGAAGTACTCACTTTTAACAATCCGAGTGCAACATTAAAAATAACACTGATGCCCTGTAAAAGAAAGAAGAAAAGTATCAAATGCCTACAGGTTACAATGCCTTGAGATTTTGTTTTGCATTTCCTGATTCAGGTGGGAAAAGTCACAGAAGCCAGATGCATCCAAGGCACCCAACACTACGGCTTCTCTCAAGTTGTGCCTGCAAAACAGGTGGGCAGTGTGAAAAAAAAATCCAAAAGAAGTGAGAAAGATTGAGGCAGCAGCTCAGGGCAAGGGATGCACCTCCTGTTTAGGTTCCTTGTCCTCACTTGGGTGAGCCAAGAATTTGGAATACGTGGGTCCCAAACCAAAGGCCTTCAGCCTGGCCCAGGAAAGGAAGAGAACACGGTGATCTTTCCATGAAAGGAACACGCTGGGAATCTGCCATTTTGCACTTGCTGAAGGAAAGTCCAGACGGCATTAATAAACATTGCTTATGAGTGAGGAAAGAAATTTTAAAACTGCTTCCTAGGACTCTGAGGTTTGCCCAAGGTCTTCTTGGCTTGGCACAATTCACGGGTTTATCTTGACTTGCCCAGACAGCAAGCTTTCACTCTATTGGGTTTATTATTTGGGAACCTAAAAGCAAGTCAACATTTGGACTTCATGCCCAAGATGGATAGTCTACCTATCAGGAATAATTCCTGGACTGAGACAGGGTTGAGGCTCAAAGCTTTAATTTCTAACTCAGTTTTCTAACTGAGTGCTTTCCATAAGGGTCAAACTGCAACTCCTCTTTAGCTGGGAATGCTGGGTTCTCGGTACAATGCAATGGAAGGACACCACAAGGAACGTGTGGTCTAGTGGATCAAGGAGACACCTGATGGGAGGAAAATCAACCTTACTGTCCCCATAGTGGTTATGATTTGATTTCCAAGTGCAGCTAAAAGCTAAGTGCCATTTTTATTTGGAAAGGGCTTCCCAGGTGCTGTGCCCGGTGACTGACATTCAAAACTTTCCAGGCTGGCTGAATCATTTCCTTCCTGCAACTCTGAGCTCCTTCCCAGCCCCTGAGAGATGCCAGAACACAAAGCAACCGTCCCCCCCCACACCTTGCCAGCAACTGGATCACACAGTCCCTCACAAAGTGGATTCTGAGAAACCAAGTGATTAACATCTCCAAGGCAGAAAATAATATAAATACCCTAAAAATGCCCGGAAACCATGATGTCATGTCTACAAAACAAGTAGAAAATAGGAAAAAAGCAGCTGGTTTCTGACTGTCTTTCATTCAACGGCATGAAACCTTTCTCAGGCACCCAGTTTTGGGCCCGGGTCAGCCTTGGCGGAGTTTACTGTGGACAAACCACCGCAGCGCTACGTACCTCGCACAATAGCAGGTCAATGATGTGGAAGACCATGTAGAGAGGGAATTTTGCTGTAAAAAGGGTGAGGAACCACTGGGAGGCATACATGTGAGCTTCTAAGCTGATATCTAGGAAGTGGTTATAGAGATCTGGAATGTACTCCTGAAACAGAGGAGAGAGAAGAAACCATCCACCTTTGGTCTTAATGCTGAGGAGATACTGAAATGTTATCTTCTCTGGAAGAAGCCAACAAAGATGGAAACCTTGGATTTTTGAAGAAGGTAGATGAATCATAGACTCTGAACAGTACCGGGTCACTAATCAAAAGAGGAAGGTGCGAATGGTGATAAATCCATGTGGCTAGCCCTGCTCCTTCAAACACATTGGCATTTGTCACCATGGGCGAATCTCTCGCTTCACTTTGTTGTAGGGAATCTAAAGGCATGATTCCACTTTGTCCACCAGCCAGCTATACTTGGTTGATCCTTCCTTCCTTCCTTCCCTCCCTCCTAATTTTTATACACACACACACACACATGTAGATATACCAAGAAAGGGGGTAATTAGGTCAAAAAGAACCCAACTGACTTATATCCTGTTGCAGATACTCAAATTGTTATTTTAAAGAGGTGAGTTTAGTAAGGGACAACTCTGGGGTTAATATATCAGCATCTCCATTGATCCTGGCAGCAAGGTCATTTGGCTGAGATGGGTGGCTATAGAAATTTGAGTTGTCCCTTGCTAAACTCTCCTTTTTAAAATGACAATTTGAGTATCTGCAGCAGGATATAAGTCAGTTAGTTGGGTTCTTTTTGACCTAATTACCCCCTTTTCTGGTCTCAAATAATGTCATTATCCATCACCACCAAAAAAACCCAGACTGTTGTTTTACACTAATATTTCAGAAGCAACAGGTCCAGACTGGATCCTTGGCTCACAGACACGCATTACGAATTGCTTTATTCCTTCCATGATATGGCCAGATTAGTCTTTTAATCTTTGTGATATCTCTGGCAAAGCTTAGGTGTTCAGTGAAGAGGATTTCATTGCCTTGGACTAGCTGCAATTTTATTTTTTATGTTTGCCTTCCCAACCTGTCATTGGTTTGAACAGCATTTTGGCTGCCTTTGGCTATTTTCTAGTAGAAAAGTAAAAGAAAAATTAGAAATGAACAGATGGAGATTCTCTTATGATGCCTGAAGATCACAGTTAAAGATGTGAAATTGATCACCAGGGGTGGAAAATGTCCAACTACTAAATCTCAGGATGATTTTTGGAGGAACCACTAGGGTTAACAAGGATGCCAGTGTTTGCCTGCATCCTTCTCCAGGGTAAAACTGGACAGCCTCTTCAAGAGGAGACATGGCCATGCCATCCTTACCTGCATAAGACGTTCTAGCTGATAAAATTTGCAATGCAGGTCCTCAAAATTCTGTTTGAAAAGTTCCCTGAGTCCATAGTCAAACATGATTTTGACCAGAACACTGAAGGCCTGTTCTTCAGGCATCTATCAAAAGATGGAGAACAAAATCTGCTGTCATGTATTTCTCAAGAAACAAGCCCAGAATCTACATTTCAATCTGCAACTGCTCTCTTTGGCCCTTCACACCAGCGGTCAAGAAAACCGGCTCAACTCCCCTTTGGCTAGAGTCAGCCCAGTGGAGAGCACAAGAATATGGCTAGGAGAAGACGTTGCGATGGCCAAGAAACTACCCTGCAGGATAGACATGCCTAGCAAAAGGGCCAAGGAGCCTTCCTCCAGGCCGATCGGGAGGAAATCTGCTCTTCTCCTTGCTTGGACACCATCCTCCTTTTACGGCATCCCAGAAACTGATGCTTTGGCTTTCTTCTCCCAGAAAAAGAGAGTCTATGACACTGTGCGCTGGCAAACAAGCAGAGGAAGCCAAAGTTGTCCACCTTTGCTGAAATGCAGGCCAGGGAGCCATCTCCAAGCCTATCTTGTTTTGCTGGGCAGGGATGCCTGGCTACACAAGCCTCCTAAACGTTACGTATAGTCTAAGAGCCTCTAACATTTCCACCAAGGTGATTTTTTTTTACAGCACAGAAAGCATAAATTATTATCTAGGGAGAGAATTTCATTAACTCAGTAGAGGTTATTTAAAATGGTTGGTTCAGTCAAGCCAAAAGGTTGCTTTTGGCAACAAAAAGGTTGGGCAGACTTTCTTCAGACTTTGGCATCCAGGGATTTATCTGCATGTGCATTGAGTGTGGATTCCGGCTTGAATCAAGGGATCAGCTTCAGTCAAAAAGCCCAAGAAAGCCTTCAACAAAGACCCATGTGCTGGCCTTGAGAAGCTCATCCTGGTCTGGAGACCACCAGGCATTGCAATGTAACCACTGAGGAGAAGCAGCATTAAAGATTTGCCTTTTTTCCTTACAGGTGGTTCCAGAACCAAATCTCTCTTGTTTTTCCAACTGGTTTTGCCTCTAATTGGTGCAAAGCCCATGTCAAGTTTTCCTATTCCTCAAGTTCTGGATGTGTCTGGAATAACTGGACTATCCTTCTTGTGTTAGAGAAAGGAAAAAAAATGTGCTTCTGTCAATCCAACAGGAAGTCTGGTTTTTCACAGAAGTGCTGGCTCTCTTTATATTTAGTTGTCAAGGATGGTATGGCTATCCTTCAAAAGAGCTGAAGGATGGGGAATTTTTTTAAAAAAGTAAAGAAATGAAGGTCATCCATCTGGGTGACAAATGAGCCGGAAGCTCTGGGAAGCGTCATTTGCTATCTGACAGCAGAGACAGGAGGGTGTTGTGGGGGAAAAATCTGCACAAATCTGTGAAACTGTTTAAAAATAACTTGTAAAGGCAGGAGAAAAAACTCAGGAATCCAATGAAAATAATAGTGCAAAATGCCTGTTGTTGGTGCACAGAAAGCAACCGGACTTCCTTTCCAGGGACAGAGGCTTCCATGGGGCCACTTGAAGAGAGATTTTAGGCTGGCCCCTTGCAAAGGACTCAACCCAGGGGTGCAAGGGAGGAAATCTGGCCCCTTGGCAAATGCAAAGGGCATGTACACACAACTTTTATTCATTAATCATCCAGTGATAGTGAAGATTAATGGACGGTTAATGGATCTGGCATCTGATACTACATCTTGGTCTCGCTTGTTAGCTACACCATGGACCAGGAGCATCCTCCTGTGAAGCCAACTTCTTCAAAGAGGGATAGTGTGTGTGTGGAAACTGGTTCACTAGTCTTTCCTTTTTGAGGGTCTGCATCCAATTCTTAATCAAGGTTCAAACTGGTACAAAATGAGAGGGCGAGTGCTAAATTGCTACCCTGGTTTCATTTATGTAAAAATCAGCAGAAACACCTCAGTCTTCTTCCTGTCTGCATGGTGGAGGAAAGATTCAGAAGCAGCTCCAATCATGGAATCCAAAGGAAATTTTTAAAAAAGAACAGAAATTGTTGGAAGGATGGGCAGCCTCTACATCTGTGACGGACAGGCAGGCATGCTCAGCGGGAAAGTCAACTATCCACCTTCAAGCAAGTGGGATTGTCTATTATTTTTCCTGGAATTTGGCAGGGAGTTTTGTTTGGTTTTTCCACTTCTCCTTTGTGCAAAAACTGTGCATAAAAGAAAAACGTTGTTATGCTGAGGCACTCCTGCCTGCTGGTTTCCCTACACCCCTGTTCAGCATTCAAGATGCCTTTTATCACAGCAGTCCTAGGGTGTCCCTGGAAGGCAAGCCCCCCCCCTTTAATTTTTTTTTCTCAAAGAGCTAAGCAGGACTCACGTGTAGGAGCAGCACCGCAGCCAGGAAAGACTGCCCTTGGCAATAGCCAATCTCTTCATCATAGACAGAATAGGCCTGGGAACAGAATGGGAGAACATCTGTGACGCGACGCTTGAGTGGCCCACCAGTCCTGTCACCCAGGCCGGGGCTCTGCGGCTTGACTCAGTCGAGGAAGAGAAAGGGGGTCTCGGGGAGCCAAGCTCTGGTGGTCAGTTTTAGCCTTCGCCCTGGAAGGACAGTGGGCGTCAGTCCTGCCAGGGTGCCCTTGAGCCTTTTCTCAAAAAAGGCCCCGCCCCTTCTGCAGAGACCTGGACACCAAGCAAAGCTTTTAAGCCATTAAGCCTTTGACTGGAGTATCCTGGACAGGGTTCATCTGCTTTAATGGCACGTTTTGACAGGATGCTTCGGAGGAGGCCAGGAAGCCAAGCAGCCACTGGGGAAGGCAGAAGAGGCAGCTTTCTAAAGGCCACATTCAAAGGGCTGGAGAGACCCTCCCGTCAACAAGGGGGAAGCCATCAGAAGGGAAGTCAGCCTGGCTTTCTACCTCTTAATTACCTCCCGCAATTTTATCAACCGGCTTCTGCCTTTTAATGCAAATGAAGGATTGAATATTTATCTCTGGAAGTGGAGGGGGCACCGCTTCCTTTCTGCCTTGGTTCTGCCCTGGACGAAAGAAACCTCCAGCAACAGCCAAGCTCTGGGTCAAAGAAGCCCCGGGTCAAAGCCCAGATCCTGAAGCCCTGGCTAAGCCAGCAGGGGATTCTGGGAACTGCAGTCCCAGGTATCTGGAAGGTGTCAGACTGAGATGCCAAATGCAGTCCCTGATTTTCCATGCCCCTCTCCAACTCGTGTCCCACTGGGCTGGTCTTGAACCCAGCCAATAAAGACGAAGCGTGCCATTCCTAAAGGGAGCCAGTGGTCGGTACCTTGCATATTTTATACAAGGAGTCCTGGCCATCTCCCCCGGTATCCTTGAAGTAGTCATGGGCAGGGAATGTCCGGTTGATGTCACGGGTGATGGCGCTGTCCTGGGGAGATTCCTGCAAAGCCAGGACGAAGAAGGAGAAAGGGGAGACCATTACATTTGTGGGCCCAGCAGCAACTGGAGACCTGAGGATCCAGCAAATGTGATTGCCAGCAAGGGCACCCGATTTTCCTCGTCTGAGCTGTAAGAAGGCACCAGTGTCAGGACGAGCAAACCTGGAGGCATATCAGCACCTGTGCTCCCCTCCTACCTGGGGGAAGACATTATTCTATGGGGTCTATTAAAAAGGAAAGGGGAAAAAGAGTCACTACTGTGAACTACTCATAACCCCCCCACATACACACACACACTTTTTTTCCTGCAATATGGCTTAGCCAGAAGTTATTCAAGCACTGACTTGCTCTCTCCTATCCCAAAGAACTCCCTGGCATTAGTAGATGGGTTTCAAGACCTGCCATCTTTTACCTGACTGGCTTAAAAAGTCCCACACTCCAGATTAGAAACCACCAGAGCCTTGAGGGAGAGGAAGGGGCTGAGCAAAATGTTGGGGAGAAAGAGAGGGAGTGCCTGAGGATGGAGACTTTCCCCATGGGAAGCTGATGCTCTGTCTCCAAGCTTCTGGCAGAGAGATTCATCCCCTTCAGATGATGCAGACAGGATCACCCTCTCAAAAGGGTCCCTGCCTGGACATGCGTGGGGGGAGCAACATCTGTGAATGAGGCACCATCAGGTGATTAAATCTTCCCAAATCTCAGTGGGATTTTTCTTTTTGCAGCATCAAAAACTGCAAAATCTGAACTGCCACTCATGGCAGCTTCCGATGGGCAGAGAACGTCTGTAGCTGTAAACCAGATCCACCTGTGTTGGGGAGAACACAAACACCCACCCAGTCAAAGGTTAGCATTTCAACCAACATGTGACCAGGATGGAAAGGTGAGTTAAAACATCTACTCTTGGAGCATGGAGACACCACAATATTGCCTTTTTTCTGGCTTGCAGTAGCTTTAGAAATGGGCATTAGCCTTTGATGCCACCCCCCCAATGTTCCTGCTACTGGAACACGCTGTTTAGTGGCAGGCGAAAGTGACCGGAAAGGAGAAACTTTTTAAAAAGCCAACTGGGATTTAGCAGTACAAACAAATGCAGCCCAACCATTGTGTGAGATTTCAAAAAAGCCTATTTTTATCACTTGCTGTGAGAATGGGCCCTGTCAGACCAGCTCAGGTTTCCGGGGCTGAAGTAAGGGAGAAAAGGAAAGCAAAGCTCTGGGAAACATGCCCCTTGGTGCAATCCTGGATGGAAAATAGAAACGGCAGGAAAAGAGAGGGGAGGAGAAAAAGTAGGAATTACTGGGATAGTTGATGCAGTCAACAATATGTACAGAATATTTCCCATTATGATCTCGAGTGGAGAGAGATCATCTCTCTTTGCATCAGGAATTGGACGTTTGCAGTCAGAAACTGTTCAGTTCTTTCCTGAATATAGGTCTCCTCCTTCTCTGAAATTTTCAGGGGTAGCTCTCTGGAAACGGAGCATCTTAGGGATTAATTGGCAAACTCCATGTTACAACTAGATGAGCAAAGCTCACAGCCTCTGCCTAAAGGCAACAACAGTCGTGGATTTTTTTAAAGGGGTCCTTTAAAATAAGATGCTGAAATCCAAAATACCAGGAGAGGATCAGGTTGGGAAAGAGACTTGAGTAGAAAGCCCGTCCCTGGGTGGTTTAATCCACTGCATCAGAAGGTGGAAGATGTTTATTTCCCAGTCCCCAAAGAAGTGGTAGAGTTGACAAAGGGCGATTCCCTGATGAAATGATTAGCCTCTCAAAGGATACAAGACCCTGTTGTCAATCAAGTCAGTATTTCTTCTTTCTGACTAGGAATACGCGGTTGTGCCAAGAATGACTCTTGGGACTTCAGAGATTTCATCTCGCAGTTCAACCCACCCAACCCCTCCTCTCTAAGAAGCACACATAGGAAACCTAGTATTCTTAAGCCATAGGATTAATCACAGGGAAAGAAAGGTTCGCCAAGCACAAGCCTTTCACCCACCTTCTGCTGAATCCACCCAACAGAAGTGAGAGCAGGTGGGGAGGACTATCCAGGCCTGGTTGGGAACAATAAAGTTACAATATGCCATTGTTTCAGGCCAAATATGGCAATAAATCCTGTTCTAAAAATAAGAGTAAATCCCCAAGTGATACCCAGCCTCTTCAGCTGTGCTCAGTTCCTTTTAGGGCTCAAGTTTCCCACAAGAAAAATCATAAAGAGGCACTGGGTAAAAAGCCCTCCTGCCTCACGTGCCAATCGAACGCAGCTATGAAAGAAAAGGGGTGCCAGACCAAGAAAGAGTGGGAAATGGAGGGGCTCTTTCTGGGTACAGAAGGGAGAGAGTGAGGGAGGTAGCAGGTCAAAAAGATCGATGCAGCATGTGCCAGTCGCCCCCAAATGTTCCAGCCCCAGTTTGGGCACGCAGAAAACAAGAGGCAGAAAAGAAAAACATACGAAGAGGGGAAAAGAGGAAAGAAGGCTCCTCTCTCTGGAAGACCAATGCTTTGAAATCAAGGGGGCATGTAGGGAAAGAGGAAGCCCCTAAACAAAATGCAACAGAGGAATGAAAACATGGAGCCACCCCTGGCTGGGATGGCCTTGCCACAAGAGCCCGGGGGCAGCAGTCTCCAGGTCTGGCTGTTCACCTCCACCCATGGGGCGTCTTTGACTCGATCGACTCCAAGAACCGAGCAAGGGCTTAAGGGGTAGTGGCCAAGGGTGATCCTGGCTATTGGGTCTCCTGGGGAGGTCAAAGGAGCTTTGAATAAGGAAAGAGAGAGACGGGGAGGATGCCTTCTGTTGCATCTCAACAGTACAGGTAGTCCTTGACTTATGACTGCAGTTGAGACCAGAATTTCCATTGCTAAGCAAGGTGGTGGTTAGGTGAGTTGCACCCAATTTTACAACTCTTTTTGACATGGTCATTAGGTGAATCTGGCTTTTCCCATTGACTTTGCTTGTCCAAAGACAGCCGGGAATGTTACAAATGGCAGTGATGTGACCCCGGGATGCTGCAACCATTGTAAATACATGCCAGCTGCCAATAAACAGGAATAAGTACAACAACATATTCTTTAGGTTAAACTGCATCCTTTGCTTGTTAGACCTACCGAGACATTTACGCATTCCCCCTGGATGTTCATTAACGGTGTAGCCTGAAATGTATTAACAGCAGTTTAGTTACGCCCTACTTGTGGCAACAGAAATCAAATTTCTCTCTTCCTCCCATAAAGAATGGTCATGCAAAGACCATATAACTACACATAATCTGGACTGCTATCTAAAAATGGAAGTACACTGATAATGTTTGGCTCTTGCCCTTTCTTGCTCCTGAAAAGGCTTGTTTCTATCTGGATGAAGCTGCTGCATTTTTCCTCTGCAATCCTGAAAACTTTTCCGACTTAAGCACAGAAGTAGCACAACACTGGGATTTTTTTAAGCAAGGGAAGGAGGGAAAAGGCTGCAGTGAAAGACTGCTAGGAATTGGAAAGCGGAGACAGGAACCTATGGAGCCCCTCTCTAAAAAAATATGCTGGAAACTATGCTTGAAGCAACATGTTTCAAGCTGTGCACCTGGTGAAGAATCCCACGTTACCAGAGGATCTGGCTTTTCCTGATGCGAAACAGCCATACAAGCATTCACCCTTGCAGACATCCCTGCCAAGCAAAACACACAAGTATTTTTGGGGACAAACCACCAGATCCTTTCCTGCCAATAAGAATGGGGTGGCATTTAAGAGAAGTCCCCAGGGTGCTGTGAGCAGGGGTGGAACGGGAAATAAATCCATTTTTTATACTGAAACCTCCCCGTTTCTACTAGGTGGACATTGAGAGGCAGCAGAAATCAATGACACACAATTGTTGTTAAATAATCTATGTGTAAAAGTTCCTATTCTACAAACACACGAATTAGGTTTATTTTTACTGCTTTTGCCCTTTTGCTTGTACCAACAGAGTCAAGAAATTTCTCTGTAGGAATAAACATCACGATGATGGATTGTTGAAATGGTTTCTCATCTCCCCACCTTCTGCCCAGAAGAACAGCTCTGCCTGTTTATTTTCCTGCAATAGATAAACTTAAGAGATTTTTAAAAAATGCAGGATACTCAAGCTGTCATGAATATAAAACAGCACATCCGGGTTTGTGTTTAATCGTCTTTTACACCACTAAATATTGCTGGTTTTAAATATGCAGCAACGTTTGTTAAATTCTCCCCTCTACACACACACGCACACACAAAAAAACACCCCACATACACCTTCAGAGACCAGTATCTGAAGCTGCTGTTGATAGTTCCAGTTATTTGTTCTAATCCTCCAAGCTCCGATTCTCTGTGCTCCCGGCGCAAACCACAACTAACCCCCAAGCCTGTGTCTTTACCCGAGCCCTTAAATCAGAAGCTGCCCACTACGATCTGTGCAGCTCAAAGGGTATTTTTCAGTGTCGCTTTGATTTACCCAAGGGTGCACCCAGAGACTGAAGCCTGCCATTGGGGTATCTTCCTGCCAAAAGACTGGGATGCTATTGTTTATTTCTTGAAGTCGCTCCATGAGTGAGATGTACAATCTCTAAATCTGATAAATAAAATAATTACTAATCAATACACAAACCCAAGATATGTCAGCCTCTCCTGGCCTGTACTGTTCTAACATTGGTCCACTGCAGATGGGAGAAACATTTTTGGACATCTGTGTCTCTGCTCTTCCCCGCAGGGATGAATTATAACGGGATATTATAAAATCTCCAGATCCAGAAACAGGGAGAGTGTTCTTCCCAAGCCTGCAATAAACATAGGTGAGCCTACTGGCGTTAGATGCAGCCCTGCCCTGAATTGTGCTAAATTCTAAAAACCAGATTAAAAATTTGCAACTGATGTGTTCCTATAACAGGGAACTTCCAGGCAGACAAGGTTAAGGCTGGGCTAATGCAAGATGCAAAGACACAAGGAAGCTGCTTCTCAACAACAGGGCAAAACCATGCATTTCCCAGTACTGTTTTAGCTAGGTTGTGTGAATTTGACCACATGTGGTTTTTCCAAGCCTGTTGTTGCCTTCCTAGCCAATAAAAGTTTCTTATCTCCAGCCCTACCAAAATTTCCCTTCCTCCTCCCAACAAAAGAGCAATCACCCATCTCAGGATAAAGATTGGAAGAGCTCAATCATAAAGCATGAGAAACATGGACAAGCTGGTCAACAACCCTGTGAATTAAAGCTCACTGGGAAGCAAATCATTAAAATATCTATTCTTTTTGCAGGGAGGATCATCCAGGAAACGGTTTAAAATTCACAAGCAAAATCTTAGTGGCGAGACTAAGTTTGCTTGCAGCCAAAGAACTAGACTTCCAGAGTTGGTCCGCAAAATGGCAAGTTAAAAAAGAAAAAAAAGGAAGGCTAGTTGAATCTAAAACTCCTGCTTGGCGCAGCATCCTGTTTCCAACAATGGGTAGGCAAAAAGCCATGATCAGGGTGTGAGAACGGTTACGTCCCTGCAGGAATTGGTATTTAAAGGTAGACCGCATCTATACATAGCAGTTCCACATAACCCTAAGAATGAGAAGCCATATGCCTTTACCTCTCTAACCTAGCGCCATCGCTGCATCTAGCAACTGCTAGCCAGACACAGCAGCAATTCTTCTGTTCCAGAATTGAGCCACCTTCCTTCTACACCAAAAGGGGGTATTCTGCAGATAGGCCAAGTTCATTAACCACAGCAACAGGGTCCAAATACAAAAGATGCTTTTCCCCCAATGCAGGCAGTGCCAAAGAAGCATCCTACTAGAATATGCAAGCAACTTGCTGCTTTCTTGAAAGTAGGCGGGTAAGTATACCTCCCTCTTCAATGTGCATGTCACCATTACCAAAAGGTGGATACACCTGAAGCATTTTCAATAAACTTCAAACTTCCAGAATTTCAGTCGTGATCTCAACATAAACCTCTCATCGTTCAGCTTTTCTTAAGTCTCTTTTCCCTGTCAAAGTGATCAGTAACATAGAATTATTTTTTTTAAAGATAATTTGTTTTGAGAAACTCTTTCAAAGCCAAAAACAAGCTTGTTGCCTTGTTTACAAACTATCCCAAGGAGCAGATGATTCCATATCCAAGCTGCTGCCTATAAAATCCAAAATAAGCAAAGGACAAAATATTTTTCCTCCAACTGAAAAAAAAAACAATAAATAAACAGGGGCAAAAAAAGGAAACGCTTT
>JANHZU010003464.1:323839-340682 GCA_032468055.1 Acrochordus granulatus
CCACCGCTGCGCCAGGCAGCCTCCCCGCCCCCAAGACTGCAGGAGGGGCCGGCTGTCCACTGCCAGACCGGGCTGGAGGAGGGATGCTCCGCAGCCCGGCCCCGCCTCCGCTACCTGCCTCTCAGAGGACAAAGAGGAGCCCCCGCCAGCAGCCAGAGACAGGCAAGCAGCTGCCCACTGCAGGTCCCGGAGGTGGTGGCTGCGGCCCTGCGCTGGTCCTCTGCGCTTGGCTCCGCAGGCTCGGCGGGCGCGCGCCTGCGCCTGGCTCCTCCTCATTTGCCCCCCTCCGCACTGCCAGGCCCGGGTGCCAGGCGCAGGTCCACCGCCCTGCAGAAAGTTTCTCTGGTGTGGAGGGAGGCACTGGCCAAAGCCACCCACTCCTGCTAAGGAAGCAGCTGGAAGAGGCTGCCTGCGAGCGACCCAAGAAAGCACCCTGGTCCTCCAGGTGGAAATGGGCAGTAGAGGCAGGGGGCAGGATGCCAAGCCCCACAGGTCTTCAGCCCTGACCTCCTCCCTTTTCCTAGCATCCTCTCTGGGGGGCCGGCCTGCCTGGCACCTGCCCAGAGAGGAATCCCAGGCGGCCAACTGGGGGTCGCCCGGCAGAAGCCCAAGACACGATGGGCTGATGGACTGACCCTCTTCCAAAAAAATCCCAAGGATGCCGCAGAGTGAGAGAAGCTGCAAGATGGCCTTCCCTTCCCCGAGGACCTCAGCGAAGCAGATGGCAGGCTTGGGACCGAGATCAATCAGGACGACCCTTCTAGACGGCCCCCGGTGACAGCGCCTCGCCCCAAGTCCAGGACGGCTCCATAGAAGTAAAAGCAGAAGCCTGCCTGCCTTCCTCTCCCAGGGGAAGCCTCTGGACTAAACGCGGGGTTCAGATCTTCAGGGGATCCCAGCTGGCTCGCTCTGGGCACAGCACTTCCTGCTCTCTCTTGGGAGTCCCCCTCATTTCCCAACTCCTTTGACCACAGCAGCTTCTGCTCCTGCCCAACACCTGTGAAAGACGGTGCTGAAATCTGTTCCCTGAATCTTTATAACGAGGTGAGGGAATCTCAGGGTTTGAGGAGGATCTGGGTTTAAGGGCAGCCGAAGATGGCCTGCTGGACGTATCAGGGCTGCCCCTTTCAGCAGCACAGGTGCGCTCTTAGCAACTGAAGAGAGGACTTTTCCTCCCGATTGCCGGCATCTCCCCTCCATCTTCTTCCTTCTGTTACCATAGAAACTGCCTCTCTTTTTCCTCCCTTTAAGACCTTGGAAACTTGGATCTGAAGGATGGGAAGGCGGCCTCATTTCTGCTGCTCTTCCGTGAAGAAATCCTCCCGGCCACTTCTTCTTCAGGTCTTCCGAGCGGCAACTCTGAACGGACCCGAGCGAAGTGCTCCAAAGTCCGAACTGAGTTAAACAAAGTTCCCGATCAGCAAGGCAAGAAAGGTCTCCTAAAAAAACAGTGCAAGGGAGCCATCCTTTCCAAAAAGGCATCCCGTCCTGTTTAGTCCGGCAGGAAAGAGACACCTTTTTGATAATGCCGTCTACTTCTGGTCTGCTATCTGTGCCGAGGAGGTCCGCGCACCTGAGCCGGTGGTAACTAAGCGGTGTACGCTTAGAGAGAAACAAGGATGCTCTGCACGCTTACTCACACTTAGCGTCCAGTTAAAAAGATGCGTCTCTGGTTTGTCGCTCTGGGAACGCACACTTCTTTCGTCTCGGAAGGAGCCAGGTGATTTAGAAGATGGAAAGGGGAGGATCGAGCCATTGGGGCTCCACATGCTGCAGAGCCCCTAATCTCAACGGACTGACTGACCACGAGACCCCTGCAGAGCCATCACTTGCTTCTGCTCCAGCAGGTAAGTCCATCCTCCAAACACAAAGGAAGCAAAGTTGCCAAGCTGTTTTTATAGGTACCTGAATCACTGACAGACCAGCATCGTGTGTCCACAATGGACATCAGAAGACACCTTTTGGAAGTCTCCAATCAGGCTAAGGACTGAGCCTTCTCTTTCAAAAGTTGGGGGTTCTCATTGCATCTTCACCCAGAACTCCACAAGTGATCAACCAAAATTTCTTTGAACTGGATGACAGCCCTAGGAGCCTCCCTCTGGGGGAGCCAGGGCTGGGAGATCTCCCCATGACCATGAGGTGGTGGTCTTGAGCATAGGTTCTCTTCTTGGACTTGTGAACTGCTTAAAGGAACAGTCGAGGCAGGAGGAAAGGCAACCATTTCAGAGCTGCTGCAAAGCCACTTCCTGTGTGCACCACATTGTCAGTCCAGGGAACAACTGCTGGGAAACGGCTGGACGAGGCTCTGGTAAGGAACAGCTGTTAGGACAGAGGAGCATGTTCACACAAAGGCCCTCCTGTCGAGGGGGAAATAGGGAAGGACAGCTTTTTGAGCAAAAAACTCCGGTCCCAGAGGAAAAGGAAGCTAACTGGCAGAAGTGTTTCCATGGGCAATCTCTTGGTGGCATTGCACTGATTCCTCTTGCAGCTTCTGAATAAGGTGGTGGAAATGAGCTTGCTGCATCTTCTGGATTTTTGGCTCTTGAACCACTACACAACCAACCGCACCAATAAACACAGAGAAAAGTAAGCAGAGTTCAGTGGATCACGTGATTTTGTGGAAGGAGATGGCGCCCAAGCACCCAATGCCAAGTTAAAGTCGAGCACCCACCACCACACAGGACTGCCCAGGGACAATCCACTCGCCTGGCCAACCAGCAAAGACAGCAAGCAAGCTTTCCTGGGAGACATCAGCCTTGTTGAACATCAAGCAGGCTTGGAAGCCCAAGTCCCTGATCCTTGCCAGGCAGGATGCCCTGAAGGAGCGCTAGGAGGAAATGCAGAACTGGGGCATTTAGAAGATGCTTCTGGCCCTTTGGAAAACCGTGGGCCTCACCATTTGAGGTCAGCTCCCAGAAATTTTGCTCTTTTTTTTCCTCCACTATGCATCCACCCACCGTCTGTATTGTTGTTGTTTTAAATTAAATCAATTCCTCTCAATCATCACGCTCCTTTTAATCTTTACCTGGTGAGATTTTGGAATGCACAGCATGGAGGGAGTAAATCTCTGGCAATTCGAGAGCAGGAGCGTGGAAGAAGAGAGAAACGTCAGGTTGCAACTCAGTCTGGCAGCAGCAATTCATGAGGAAGAGGAGGAGAAGCCCCAGTGCTGGTTGCTGGATTGCCAGTCAGCTCACCGCCTCACCCATCCGGAGAGGCACTTGAGGCAGAAGATGGCTCCCTCTTAGGAGTGACATTATGGTCCAAATTAATGGCCACCACAGAGACAGAGGAGCTGCCAGGCTGCCCCACACCATGCTGCAGAGAGGCCACCACAGGAAATGCCTGGCAGCGGGATCAATATGGCAAGATGAGTCTCTAGCAGGAGCTGCTGAGCCCAACTGGGCAAGCCGAGATGGCAGGGACCAGGCCTGGGGCAAGGAACAGGTTGTCTGGCTGGCGGAGAAAGCTGCGCTCCAGAACTGAGGAAGGAAAAGTCTGTTGTGACATGAACCTCACCAGGTCTGTGTGTGTGTAAATCTGTAGGCTGCAATGTGAGAACACTAAGGGATTCTTCCTTGCAAATTACATACGAAGCCTAGCTCAGTCCTTCATTTATTTTGCAGTTTATCTCTCCTCCCTGCAGAAAATCAACTACTGGAGCCAGAATGGAAGAGTTTTCTTCTCCCCGCTGCAAATCTCAGAAGGGGAACCCTGCCCACCCCTCCTTGTTCCCGCTGTTCACTCATTTCACACATGCCTCCTGCTGAAAGAGACTCCTGGATGGCTGAAAGGCCCTCTGAAGGCACCTCTTTGTGCATTTGAGGCTCAGCATCAGCAAAGCTCTTGGCCATGGCTAGAAACTGAATGCCTTTTTGCATTTTCCTATCGGCCTCAGAACTTCAAGCCATACATTTCAACTGTCTTGACATCATTTTTAAAACATTCTGTTAAAAACGTGCACAACTGAATAAATGTATGCAAGGAAAGAACAATGTAAGGGAATGAACAGGCGAATAGTCACATTTGGCACATCCAAAGCAGCAGCAGACTCTGCTGGTACAACAGAAGAGAATGAAGAGAGCAAATTTCACTCCCCTCCAGCACTGATGTTACCTAATTTGGTAATGAAATATCTGCAAAAAAAATCAACCAAGCTCAGACAGCACCTAGGACCCCACAAGGTCCTTCATCACCAAAACTCAATCAAACCCCTGCTGAGTTACTTAGAAAAAAACCTGCTCACAGGTGAGGAGAGGCTGGTGTCTTCCCTGAACTTGCTATGTATCCTGAATCTGAAATATTAGATTTTGGGAACAAAATGCAGGCATGCAATCATTCAAAATACACACATAACTCTGTGGGCCTATGAGCTTCTTCGAAATGCCATTACTGGGCAGGTTTGATACCATTCACCTTTCTGTATTATTGTTTTGGCTACCTCTGACACAGGATCCACCTTGTCCCAAAATTCAAATACCTCAAGAACTCCCAGACCTCACATTCAGGTAAAACCATAGCATGCATCCAGGGCATTCTATCAATGGGATTTTACCAGCATCGTGAGAAAGGTTCCTGGGAAACAGACCATCTGAGAAGACCTCCAAGCTCCACTTGGAGACCGAAAAAGGAGAGCAAGAACCTTGATGTGTGAAGATGAGGCACTGTGTCACTTCCACGATTAAAGAGTGCCAAGAACTATCTCCATCAAACTGAAATTCTGCCTTAAAACACATCCAAAATTGTCCTTCTCTGCAGAAGAGCAGCCGTGGTGGAAGGTCACCTGCTTTTCAGCGCAACTGCCCCATGACTTATCATCTTGCTAAGATCTCTCCGAGAAGTTCCAGGGAAGACATCTCTCCACCAACCAGAGAAGCCAACCCAATGCCACTGACACAGCATCTTCCCCTCAGCGTAACCACTCATAAACAAACCCACCTTTGTGATGAGAATCCGATATTTCTCCACCAGATGATCATTGTTGTGACATCCTGCCAGAAGCTGCCAAACCTCTCCTCTGAGAGCTTCGGGGACACCGCTTCTCACCAAGGCAGACAAGGCTTTGGGTCGCACGCTCAGATTCAGGTGCCTGGAAGAGAGGAAACAGACCTCTGCCAGGACTTGGCAGACTGGCAGCCACATCCTGGGGCAGGAGGGGGCAGGTTGCTTTTTGCCCGATACAAGGTCAGAGAGAAGGACAACCAGTGGAAGAATCCCAGAGGAAGGAATGTGGGTGGTATGTATAAGAAAGAGGCGAAGCAGCCAGGGGGTTGTGATGGCACCTCCTTTCTGCAGGTGACAAGGAATGAGGCTCAAAGTCGATGAAGATTCTCAGTCATCCAGATAGAATTGTCTGGAGGTTGAGTCACGGCAACTGGACTTATATTTTAGTGCGAAATGTTTTGCTGCTTATCCAAGCAAAAGTTGGTTAGGGGACCCCAAATATGTGAGAAATGAGCCACCCTGGAAGACATATTTGGGGCCCCCTAATCAACCTTTTTTCTCAGACTGAAGAAGCTGCTTGAATAACCAGCAAAATGTTTCTAACCAACAAGAAGCCCAGTTGCCGTGACTCAGCAAAGCTTGGAGGAAGCAGTTGTATTGGGATCTTGCCCTGCCTGTTTGCCTCCCTTCTCCTGACTGGATTATCTGAGCAAGAATAATTCCTTGCACATGGAGACAGGAAGCAGGGCACTTACCACTTGGAGAGAAGGTCGCCCCACGTCTCAAGGATCTTTTCTGCACACTCTTTAGAAACATCTCCTGAGCCACTGAGAAGAGGCTCATCATTATCTGCAAAATACAAAGAGAGGCTCAGGGAAGGCATAAAGACCAGGCCACCAAGTGCCCCCACGGTCAGGAAGTGGGAAGCCATTTATCCAGGGATTCTTGCTCAAAGCCTGCTTTCCTGCATTCAAAGGACATGGCATGAGGCACTCTTCAGACATAACAAGTGGCCTCTGTTGGAGCTGGGCAGCTTTCGTGGGGGCAGCTTTCGTGGGGACTCCCAATGACCAAACTGGACAAATCTGGCCTCTGTTGGGACAGATTGGGGGCCTTGACTGACATCTTAGAGAGGCACAGAGAAAGCATGTCCCAAGCCTACGGTTGATTGGTAGGCTCATGAAGAACTATTTGGGCTTGAAGGCTGCAGCTAGCCCACCACCCCTTCTCAATCTGCCAACAACCCCTAGCAGGAGAGAGCCCTGGAAAAGTCGCCCTTCCAGACTGGTCTCACCTTCCTCTTCATCATCCTCGGGAGGGGAGGGGATCATAGAGCCTTGGGAGCCAGACTGGGGGAGGCGGAGTGCTGGGCTGGCAGTGGTCTTCCTCCTCTCCCTTTCAGCTTCGCTCTCCAGACACACCACTTCATAGAGGGTGTCGGTGCTGCTCTTTCGGTCCTTCTGCTTGATCTGAGCAATATGATGCACATTTTGAGTTTGATCAAAAGTTTCATAAAAACATCTTAGGAACCCAGAGGCTCCCCTTTGACAGCAGGAGTAGTCCACTGTATTTTTTTGGTCAGTATGGAGTAGATCTCCCCTTCATCCAATGTGCTAGGATTAGGATGGGAGCCCTGGGGCAGAAGTCTCACCTGCTTTAGTTTTAGGAAAAAGTTTTCGGTGGAGCTTCTCTTGCTGAAAGGCCAGTAGAGCCTCTCGTTCGGGGGACACACCCGGACTTTGGTCTCCAGGAGGAAGCGGACAGGCTCTTGAACCTCTGTAATCACCAAATCCACAGCTGTCGTCAGGAAAAGCACCTTGTCTGCAGAGGAAAACAAAATCAAATGGTCAGAAGTTGGACGGTTCGGCAAGAAAACTCTGAATCTAAGCCAGAATCATCCAACAGATGATGGGTGGGTGGATCCCTGGTCTGTGTAAGCCCAATTCTGGTGTTCCACTAAGGTGATATGGAAGATCCAGTCTCTGCTTGGAGAGGACAAAGGGCCACCCACAAACCTTTGGGCGTTTCCTCGTTAACTATTTGAAAGTGTGGAGACTTGGTGTTCCAACTCCCGGTGATGACATAGGATTTCCCATCTGAGCTTTTGCCCATGGATTCCTAAAAGTAGAAGCAAGAGTGCAATGAAACACAGCACCTTCCATTCCATGTGACAGGGCAGGGGCATTTTTGGACAACACTGGAGTTGGGGTTAGGAACAGAAGTGCTCTTTACCAAGTCTAGCAAATGCATATCTCCGCTTTGTACATCTTTCCCAGGACTGAGAAGAAGACCAAAACATCTGCAATCATAAAGAAAAGGGTTGCTGAGCCAGTCCACCCCTGGCAGGTTTCTCTTGGGCCCTGATCAAGTGAACCCACCCTCATATTGAGGCTTTACTCTGAAGACCATCCCTCACTGAAAAGCACCCTGGGGATTTGATTCGGAAAAGGGCATTAGGATTCCCAAGACAGCTTTCCAAAAAAAGGAAGTCCTGGGGGTACCCCAGGAAAACCCAGGAAGATAACAAAATGTCTTGCGCCAAAGGAGGCAAAGAGGAACAAGAAGATATTTCTCCCACCCTCAGAGCCAGGTGCCAAGGCCTGACAGATGCTGCCTTACCTCTCAATGGCCAGTTCTTTGTTGGTGGTCTGTTGCACATAAATGACGATCTTCTTGTCAATTCCTTGCCGTAACTTGAAGCATTGCCGGTCTTTGTCTTTCGGAACGGCACTGGGGTGAAAAAGAAGATAATTTAAAATCACCCAAAAGTTGAGACACCCCATATTACTTCCAGCAATGGCTTCTCCTTGTCACTCAACTAAATGTTTAAAAGGGATACCCACTTAATTCAACAAGTTATTGAATCACCCTTTGTCTAGCTCCCACTGGGCTGTTACAATGAGCTGAACAAGAGGTGGCACCTCAGCTTGGAGAAGAAGAAAACTGAGACAGGCTAACTGATCAAACCACCTTCCACAACCTAGAGCCCCCAAAATGCAATCCTGCTTCTCAGATTAAGGAAAGGAGAGAGAAAACATGCCAAGATCCACCCCCAACACCATATTATGATTTAGGACTATTAAAAGCAGCAAGGAAACGACTGATCAAGCCAAACTAAAGAAAGTAAGATGGGGACACAGCTTTAGTTTTCAAGGAGATGCTTTCAAATCATGGCCAGCAACAATGAGAATGTAATTCCTTCCTACCAAGACTGATCATCTGATAAGAATGAAGAATATCAAAATCACAGTCAGAAATAGCTGCAGGTTAAGCTCTGAATCTTATTCTAGACAATGTGCTTGTCCACAGCCTTGTAAAATTAGAAGCCCACCAAATGGTCTAGGAATACCTGAAATAGCCTTTTCCATCATCCTCCTTGATTTCCAGAGAGACTGAAAAAGTGAAGATGTCGCTGTCTGGCATCTCTGGAGTAACAGGGGCTGTGAGTGGGACTTGTTTGGAAGAACGGCGGAAAGCGGTGGCAAAACTGTACAGGATCCGGCTCACCTGAGGCCCAGAGAAGAAAAGAGAGTAAAAATGGAGAAAGTGGAAGTCCAGCCTACATCCCGATTCAAGGAAGACAGGTCTGCTCAGCCATCAGCAGCATGAAGCTGCTTCCTGCCTAGGGACCACATCTCACCCCACTGAACTTACGGCTTCCTGGATTTCGCATCGGAAGACATGAATTCTGAAGAGCTCGGAGTTGTAATGGCTTTCAGTGAATGCGAAACAGTCGCTTTCTGGAGTCCCGTCATGACCCCGCACACAGAACAGAATCTTATAAATGGGATAGTTGGCGATTTCGGTGTTTGCTGGAGGCTCCAGCAACCTGTTGGATGAAAACCCACGCAAGGGGTGAGGGCAGGAGAATGGGCAGCCTTGCAGATCTTTCCACTAGGAAAGACCTCAAGCTTTTTGAATCAATCATTTGTTCATTTCATCCAACATCATCAGCACTGATGATGTTACCTAGTTGGGGAATGAAACATCTGCAAGAAAACAACCAAGCTCAGAAAGCACCAAGGACCCCACATCCAACACAAGTTTTAACGTACATAGGTACCCAAATTAGTCTAGGGATAGGCTAAAATGAGTGATCATTTGTAATATCAGGAGGTGGGTAGCCACAAGATTTTCTTTTACCTCTCCCAACAGTATGTACCTCACGGTGCCCTCGGATACATTTGGCACTGAGAGCGTCACGTCCACAGAGGTCTGGCCTTGACTGCGCAGAATGGCCATCATCCGCAGGGCTTCCACCTCGCTCCGGGGGGCGTTGACAGAGGCGCAGCCCAAGTAGGTGAGTTTGCTGAAGACCACACTGTCTTCATCAGCCACCGGGGTGAAAGGGCTGGACTCCTCCGAATCTGCCAGACCAAGAAAAAAGGGGGTCAGCAGAGATTGGATGGAAAGAAACTGAAAATCTAGTGACTGAGTAAAGCATGGAAACTCAGCTGTCATCCAAGGTACCCCCAATTGTTAGCCTGGCTCATCAGCTCACCTCCCTGGGCTGGTTTCACTGGGAGTCTCATTTCTGGCTTGGAGAGTCCCGTCACAGACACAGGGTTAATGGTGGAAGAGGCAGAGGCCTCAAGGAGAACTGGCTCATCCCCGTCTCCATCCTGGGCAGGGCTCTCTTCCTCCCCCTCCCTGTCATTGGACTGGTCCTCCATGGGGGGATCCATTAAGACATCTTCGAGTTCTTTCTGCAACTGCTGCTCACTCCCATTTCCTATGATCTGGGGAAAGAAGCAACAATGGCTCAAGCACGGAACATCAACCGATCTCAGCTAGACACCCCAACAGAACAGGGGACCTGCGAGGCTGCCAAGAAAACTGCATATTCTCAGCCCTCCCAGGAGACAGCCAAAAAGAACATATCTGGAAGCTGCAGCTCAGACACACTGATGGAAACAAAAGATGGCTATATTCATATCTCTGCCTCCTGGAAGACACAACAGGTTCAAGGCTTGTGTTGGGAAGCTGGCTTGCACCATCACACCAGGCTGGGGAAGTATTTAGGGAACTGCAAAACTGGGTCAAAGTCCAATGGATGAACTTCTCAGCTGAATCTGCTTCACAGGGGGATTGTAGACTTAGGAAAAACGTATACTAGCAAAACCATCTACAGACTAGTCTTTGCCTTCCTGCTGCTGAAGCCATGTAAGGCCTTTCATGCTCTCAGCAGACTCTATGGATTCTTAGCCTCTCGGATATTTGAAATGGAAAGGGGAGGGAAGAAGGATTCCAAGAACATAAGGACTCCCATCCTCTTTGGGAGGAATAGCTCCATCCCTTCCTTATTGGGCAGCCATTCCTTTCTCAATCTGGGCCCCAATAAGAGAAGCAGCCATCAGTCATAGAAGGCCATTCAAAGGCAGACAGCCAGGTCTTTTATTAATAAGGTGTCTTTGCCCTCACCAGTTCCTCACACACAGGTATAGGAGGAATCATGAACACTTGAAATCAGGTTAAGCTTGTTGAGCTGAGATATTGCATTGCTGTGTAATTTGCAGCTGCCCATGCACTGCTGCAGAAGCTGCTCAAACATCTCTTGTTAAAAGTTGCATGAGGCTGAGCAAACGAGGTTGCTTTAGATCACCTGGATTCATGGCTTCTCTCTGTCTGAAACAGCAATTGTGTCATGCATCGTTCAGGCTTATGGAACAAGCTCCATTTAGCCAGGCTTAGCATCAAGCATAAATGGATCACAGAGCAGGCCATGATCTTTTCAAATGAGAAGATCTGCTGGGTTCTAACACCAGAGATGTGGTGAGAACAATCATAAACAGACAATCTTCCAGCAGGTCTGTGACTTAAATTCTTCACTCGTAGACAGCCACAGCAGCACAAACACCTTAAGATCAAGGAAAGGCCCTTAATGAGAAGCAGGAGGCTTTTCCATTTCGGGCTGGGCTGGGCAAAGCAGGAGAAAACAGCTCTGTGTTGATTGGCAGCAAGGGAGATGCTGCCCTTGATGCGGTTTAATGGAAAAAGCAGCGGCAAGAAATGGCAACTGGCAGCCCTCCAATTTTCAGGGGGATCGCGAAAGACATTAGGAGGCCAGGCTGGGAGAAGTGCTGTGGGAAGCTTGCTGGAAAGACTCTGTGCGATTGCATTCCTCCTACAAAGACGGACCCCACCCAGCTGCCTCGCAGGAGGCAGCCGCCATAAAGCAAGTCTTTCCCAGCAATACAGCCTTAGGCTGGTAGAAAGGGATGAAGCCTTTGCTTGCGCATCCAAGCACTACCTCTCCCTCCTTCTCTGTCTGTCTGTCTATATCTAAGCTTCCTCTCTCCACGAGGCCTGTGACTAGGAAGCATCCCCTGGGCCCCAGAAGTGAACTGGGCAGTGCTACGGTGACCAGCACCATCAAATCCCAGCAGTTTCCCTTTAACTGCACCTGGCCCAGATAAGCAGCAAAAATTTCTGGGGACTATGCATCCTTGCCAAGGATTCTGTTCAGCCCTGCCCCACCCTGCAGGCTGAGGCTTCCTCCTGCAAGCAGAGCAGAAACACCTCCTCGTTTTTGGTATTCCAGAAGAGGGTCAGAGAGTTTGGTTTGATAATCGCCTTTTACCTGAATTGCTTTGAAGGGAGTGCCACCAGGCCAAGCCCTTCATTCCTCAACAGCAAACACCATTCCTTTTGAATTTTGAGAAGAACTCTTGTTCAGGAATGGGGAGGAACCTGGGAAACATCTGGGCAAGCAGGCAAAAGAAGCTCACCAGCACTGCCATATTTTCTTCAAGGTCAGAGGTGAGAGAGGAGGCTCAAACTCTTGTGGCAAACGAGCAGGTTGCAAGTATACATTGATCAAGCAGGTCAAACAAATGTGTATTTGCAGTTCTAAAACCGGTCTTACAACAAACAAGGTTTCTGACTCTTCTACCATTGTGATAACATGCCCCAGCCATATCCAATCTCTGGAACTGTTTAGTACCATCCAGAGCCAAGCATGTAGCCAAAGGAGAGGGTGTGTGACCTGAACGGAGATGGTTGGAAGAATGTTTGGAAAGAATTGCAGGGTGTGGAAATTACAGCTCCTCTACGGGACTCTAAGCCATGGTTTACTCATCAGGGTTGTTCTATAAGCAATCGCTACACAGTTTGATAAGCCAAAATCAAACTAAGTTATGGCATAGTGTCAAGTGGAAACTCAACCTCCAGATTTAAACCATCCCGAAATTGACAAGAGCCCCATTTACATGCTATGATATGCCAGAGTTTTTCACAATTCTGGCTTAGTGTTGCGTGCAAGCCCAACCAGCGAGTGGCCTGCAGCAATGGAACTGTATCTTTCTGGCTCCCCATTTAACAAGCCTGCATCCTTTTTGCGTCTCCTCCTCCAGCTGAGAATCAGGTGGACCAGCCCCTTTGCGTTCTCCCTCCCAGCCCTCTGATGGACTTTTGCTGACATTCTTGGCGTTCCCAGAAGCACTAATGGAGCCAAAGTTGGCCAGGCCCCAAACAGAAAACGCTTTCTTCATTTGCAAGGCCCGAAGCTTTAGCCAAGAGCTGCTTGTAAAGGAAACACACACACACCGACCTCATTTCACAACGTCACAGTCCCAACGCTTCTAAAGGGCACCGCGACCGTCCTACCTTCAGTCCTGTCTTTTCATCATCGCTACCATTATTGGTGGAGGGTGTTTCGTCTCCCTGCCTGGAAATCAAGACAAAATCTTCGCTGTTGAGAGTCGATACCGAGTCTGAAGACACACTGATTTTGCCCACCGAGGCTTTGTCATCCATTTCTTAAAAAAAGGAAGTGTGGCTCATGGATGGGCTGCAGATGCAAGTGCCTGGAAAACACAAACATCAACATCACGTGTGATTCCTGAAAGTCTGGATTGCATTGAGAAAGGAAGGGAAGAGCTCTGGCATTCCTCACAGCCAGCTATCCAGGAAGCCCAGAAGTCAAATTCCTGACATTTGCAGCTCTTTACAACTTTACAACTCAGGATCAAAATCAGCCAGAGGTTCCTTGCAGGTGGTGGCAAAGGTCTACTAAGGGCAAATAGAGGTCTCTCAGCCAGCCTTGAGTCTGCCTTGAGGGCAACAGCACTTCAGAATGTGTTCTCCACCAATAGGTTCTGGAGATGAGGAAGATTTGCCATAAAAGACCTGGAAATTATTTTATAGTATAGGAAAATGGTAACAATTTTCCACACAAATTTTAGCAATTACCTTTTAAAATGGTATTTCCTGGGCACCATGTATACAGATTCTCCAGTTTGACTCTGCCCTGGGCAAAAGGCTACCAGCAATCACCATTTTTTCAGCAGTACAATTCTGGGCATATGTTGATCCAGAAATAAGGGAGGAGACAGGCACAATTAAACCACCTCTATCTCAGTAATTCAGAGCTACTAAACTCTTAAAGACACTTCCAAACCATTCCAAAAGCTGAAAAAAAATTGAACATGAAAAGATAATCATACAATTGCCTAATTCACAAAGCAAATGGGTTTATTTCTGGTCTATTTTGTTCTGGCTTTCTCTAGGAGCTACAAAGGGCCATACAGAATAGTTTCCTTCCATTTCCCTTACTGATTTTAGACTTGTAAATAAATGAACACTCCAAAGTATTATATACTAAGATAATTACTGAAGACTAGCTTCGGTTCAAGGCTAGGTCAATGTATAATAATTCTCTTCCTGGTTGCTGCACTCAATTATGCTCTAGAGGAGGGAAATTTTTTCGAGAAAATATTCTGTTTGCTTAAAAACCACACGTCAGTGAAGCAACAAACAGAAAAGAAAACAAGGCAAGTTCCACACTGCTGCACTCTCGCAAGCCCAAATCAGAGCAGCATAATTATTACAGCCCTTATAGCTCACATTCTGTTAGGGAGACTACATGGTGCAAGATCATTTACAGTTCAAGAGAGCTAGAAAGAAGCTGCAAAAGTAAATGAGGTCAACCCTTCATTCAACAACCACGATCCAGGTTTATAGTGCTTCCCTCCCCCAGGGTTCCTCACATTGGCAACTTGGGAAAGGAGGAAGAAAGTGTAAATACAGCTGCATTCTGAATTCACCATACTCTCAGTTAGGTTAGGCAGACCAGAAATATCTTTGAAGGGAGAGCGTGAAGCCGTCCACCTTGCAATCTCTTCCCCACATAGTTTCTTCTGAGCAATTAATCAGCAACAATTTCCTCAAATAATTGTCCACAATGGAAGAAATGTGGCCCATGGCAACCTTAGGCTTCCTTTTCTGGGCCAGCTTTAAAAAAAGAAAAACAAAGGAAGAAATCTACCCCTTTCAAATGAGTATTTGAAATGCATTTCATGGGCACTTTAGAATCCTTTACAAGCATAGCCTTAAATCTGGCTTAAACCTCTGGATCCAATCTTGGAAAGAAATGCACAAACTTTACTAGCCTCTTCCCAAAATGTTACTTGTCTCCAAAGAAGTATCCACCTTTTGATGGCCCACATACAGTTCCTGGCAACTTTTGGCAATTACTGGCACATGTTGAAAAACAAGTCTGACTCAATCAATCCACAGGAAGAACTGAAGAATAAATACTGGCATGCTCCTTAAAATTTCATTTTAATATTTTGAGGCTGATAAATCCTTGTTGCTCCCATTAGGACACACTTCCATTTAAAAAGCTCAGAAGAAGTAATAGGAACACGATTGATATAAGTCACAGAAAGGAATTACTGGTGATCCCCATAATTCATTTTAAAGAATGGTATGAACACTGAACAAAAGGGTTGTTTTGATGGAGAGTAGGTTACCTTTAACATAATTTACTTGGCAATCTAAATCCTCACATGGACAAGATGAATAAAAAGTAAAAACAAATACAGCTCCCTACAAGTTATCAGTGCTCACATAATCAAGGCTGGTGCCATGATGGGGCTCAGCTTCCAGGGAAAGATCTAAGAAAACCCTGAAATCTAGAGGTAGATTACTTCATCCAGCTCCCTTCTAAGATCAGAGAGTCAAAGTGGAACTATTCAGTAAAATATCCCACTGTCTGTTTTAAAACTCGAATCGCATAATTTAATTTCACACACCCCTTCCAGATTATCAGCACTGAAAAGAAGACAAGGCACTCCTAACAATCATTACTTATTTTGACAGCACTCAAATTGATTTGAACATATACAAGGAAAGGTAAAGAAGTCCTGAGTCACACATTGTGCATATATATTATCATCTGTTCCTTGATGAAAAGGATGCAATAGCTTTTTTTGCACAACACTATTTTGCAATTTTTAGGGTCATTAGGTAATAACAGCTGAAGTGTTCTAGAGTTTCCCTTCACTTTTCTTAACTTTCAAAACCACAAAAAGGCAACCCTTGTAAATGTACTTAAGAAGTTTTTCCAATCCTGTTGGTCTCTGAGATTAAATATATGTCATTACTGCACTGACAAAGATATTGGAACATAGGCTACCATTATTCAATGTGCCCGTAATATATCCCATATAATCATCATCTTTCACAATTGCCTTTCAAAGCATCAGTCAATAACTGAGCCTCTCCAAAAGTGGACAATACATCATCGGTACGAGTAAACGGTCACGTAGCATTTTTATTAAATTTCTGTGTAACAGCAATTTCATACAACATGCAAAATATGAGCAACTTTAATACCAAATCTGTTGTAACTAGACCAATCTAACAGTAGTAATTATGGTTCCTTCTACGTTTCCTCTAAAATGGAATTTACCATAAGAGCCAGCCTCAATTATCTGTACAATTAACAATATCACCAAATAAGCTTTATCAGCCCAAGAAAAGAACTCTCACCATTTTTTTTCCAACTGGAAGAAACTGCTCCATAAAGGCCAATACTTCACCAGAATGAATCACCAGATATAAAAGTTTTCACTAGATGAGCTGAGTTTGCTGCATGCAGTAAGAGAAAAGTCTCGTGGAATTACAGGAAGGTTATCTTCACATTCAAGAGATTCGTCATGAGAAAAACCCCTCAGACCTCCAATGATCCATCACACACATTAACGGAGGTATATTTTTCATGACAGGCACTTTGCCAGTTTCTCAAAAACAAAAACATGTTTGTGTTTGTCTGTATACACGTACACACACACATATAAATAGAGATACATATGCACATATATGTGTCTACAGGTTATGTGTGTCTTGGTCTACAAACTGTGTTTTGATGCTGTGTAAACACAAACAGCAAATCCAACAGGGAGAAAACACTTGAGCAAACTTGGAGCAATGAACAGAATCATCATAAAAACATCAACGCCTTCATCATTTCTTCCCAGTAACTGAAGGCAAGAAGGTTCCCTAGCCAAACTACCCCTTTTGCCCCTTCCTTCCTTCCTTCAATTTACACACTGCCCATATCACTACCAGCAGCTCTGGGCAGCTTACATTGAATTGTTTATAAATATAAAATATCTTAATTTAAACAAAGATCTATTTCCTGCTGGCAGTTTGGAAAAGGGGGGGCTGCGTCCCTCCAAGGGCAGTTTTTCAACGTCTCCACCCAGCTGCCAGCCCTGGGATCTCCTGGTGGTCTCCCTTCCAAGGAACGCCGAGCCATGATTAGGTTCGATGAAAGAGGCTTCACCCCAAAGCGGTGCCCCGATCCTGGCTACCCCGCCCCTGGAATAAAGAGGTGGTCGGTCTCCTTCATAAGGGGGGTCCCTGGCATCCTGGGGCCACTTCCGGCGAGAACAGATTCCCCCTGACGCCCCTCCTTATTGGCGTTCAAATACAGTACGTTACTGGCCCCGCTGCAATTACTTATTTACCGACTGCTGATTATTGGGGCCCGTTACACCCTCCTCCCCCCAGCCAAGCTGAAGAGACCCGCCCACAACCGGGCTCCTCCCCTCCCCCCCCGTCGGCCCCGCCCCCTCCGGCGCCCCTCATCAGTGGAGATCCGAGCCGGGCTTAC
>JANHZU010003464.1:358863-369677 GCA_032468055.1 Acrochordus granulatus
CAGGCAGCGAGATAAGCCCCCTCACTCCCAAATCCAGCCCGTTTCCCACTCGAGTGCCCATCTACCCAGCTTACTCAGACAGCCTTCCATATTTCCAGGATCCACGGGCTCATCTCTCCTATGAAGCTCCACCCTACCCGCAAACAGGTGAGTGTCTGGCTCAAGAAGCAGCAAGAGGAAAGAAGGGAAGTTGTTTAAAATGTCAGAGTAGGCCAACAGCAGTGTTTCCCAGCCTTAACCATTTTAAGATGTGTGGACTTCAACTCCCAGAATACCCCAGCCAGCACTGTTCTGCCCATCTGGTTTTGCCTGGTTTCAAGAAGTATTCTCAGCTGAGGTTTCTAGCCTTTTTCCATCTGCATGTGCCAATTTGGCTCAGGCCAAGCTCAAGTATGCTTTTTTCTCTATAGGATACTATCCAGCACCCCCGGCAGTCCCCACAGGCATGCCACCATGTCTCCCTCGCTTTGTGAGGTCCAGCAGCGTCTCAGAATCCCCGCTTTCACCAGCCTCTGTACCATACAGTGAACATTACAGCACATTTCCCTCTCGGGACAGACTGACTGCTGCTTACCAACAGGCGCAACCCCAGCCCTACGGGCCAGTCCCCCCCGTTCCTTCTGGGATGTATACCCCAGTTTACGACAGCCGGCGTATTTGGCGACCGCCAATGTACCAGAGGGATGATATCATCCGGAGTAACTCTTTACCTCCTATGGAAGTCACACACCCCTCTGTCTATCAGAACTTCCTGCGGGAAAGATACAGCTCTTTGGACAGCTATTGTTCGGTGCCCTGCCAGTTGCCAGCAGAGCAGAGGGCCATGCCTTGGACCAGGGTAGGTACTCCAGAGCTTAGCCAGGAACTGCTCAAGGAACTGCTCCATCTTAGCTTCTGAAGGAAGCCCTCTATTCTACCATTTCAAGAGATTCAGGTCTTTGTATTGCCACTTTTTTAGGTGGCAGTTCTGATGCTGCTGTTGCTGATCTTTTGAGTAAATCAGTGTATGTATGGCATTGTGAACTGCACTGAGAGAAGTTCAGATAATCAGGTTTTATGAAAGAGAGAATGTGCCAGTGTTTTGCTTTGTTTCTTTCTCTGGTCACCTGGTTCCTCTGGTGATCATTTATGCATGCTTTTGTCTTCCTGCATAAAGCTGGGTGGATGTTTTGGAGCACATACAGGTAGTACAATCCTAATTGGTACCAAAATTTCCATTATTAAGCAAAGTGATCATTAGGCAAAACATCACATGACCACACCACTTAGCAACAGCAGTTCCAGTAGTCCTGGTAATGGTCATTAATTGAGGACTACTTGTTAGGCTTGGACTCAGTGCACACTCATAGTGAGCTGGTTGAGTGTTGCTTGGCCTTCAACAGACCACTTGGTCTTCCTTGTAGGAAACTTGCGGCCACTTGAAGTCCACTTATGATGACCCTCTCAGAAAGAAGCCAGAACAGTGGGCTCCTTGCCACATCCCGAAAGTGCCCCTGATGACAACTTCTACTCTTCCCACAGTGGCACCCTCTCCATCATCACCTTCCCCTCTTTTCAGTGTGGACTTCAGTTCTGAAGTAAGTCCCAGAGCCTTTGGGAAGGAGGGAGAGTGGGAGGGCCCCTTATGCCTGGCAGCATCCATCTCCTTTTTTCTTCTTTAAGCCTTTCTCAAAAGTACTCTTCTTGTGAACTCCAGCTAACTGGCAACCTTTCCTTCCTACTTTGAAAACTAGCAACATGGGCTTTTAGGAAAGGATGTTTACCTTTCCCTTACATTCCCTTTTGCAGCCTTGGAGCAGTTGATATTTACCCAAATTCCCTTTGTGCATATCATTGGTTGTTTCTCCTATGTTCCTCTTCCCCCTGATAGTTTCTCCTGTGTATGGTCAATTGATTTCTTTTTCATTCTCCCTATAACCATTCTTTGTGGCTCTCATAACCCACGGCTGACCTGGATGGTATCTGTAAGATAGTCAAGTTTTTTCTCCTGCTTCTTGCAGTTTAGTGAGAACTCCAGTGACTCAAGCAACTCAAAGTACGAAGGCAGCCAGCTTTGTCATTATTCACCTTGGTCCTGCAGTACCATCAGTTCATGCATCAATGCTGTGGAGTCTGAACCCAAGGACGTCCTGGCTAATTCCAGCACAGTTCTTCTAGTAAGGTGGCATCCCATCAAGTGTGGTTACAGTGGGGGTAACCTAAGGTGACCTTGGGAATCCCAACCTTCCTTTCCACACAGGATCTGGACAGCGGAGACCCCAAGAGGCCAGTGCACCTCTTTGAAACCCAGAGGAAGGCCAAGGAGGAAGACCCCATCATCCCTTTCAGTGACGGGCCAATCATTTCCAAGTGGGGGGCCATCTCCAGGTCTTCACGGACAGGCTACCATACCACGGACCCTGTACAGGCTACTGCTTCCCAAGGAAGCACTACCAAACCCATCAGCATGTCAGGTGGGGGCAGCACCTTCAAGGGAATGAGGAGAGGCTCAGGCAAGGCCCTTGCTGAGCTGAGTCTGATCCTTTGCCTCTTGCAGATTATATCCCCAGTGTCAGCACAGTGGACTTGAGGTGGAGTTGCTACACTTCCGATCCAACTTCCTTGGCACCTTTTGTAGAACGGTAGGCAGACCAAACTTCGCAGTCAGACTCACATCCTTGCTTGTTCATGGAGGAGAGCCAAGGAATCTCAGCCTCCTTTGCAAGTGAGGACGGTCTTCACACACCATGGATGGCAGGTTGCTAACTCTTGGAGATCGGTTTACCCTGTGAGAAATTCCAGCTGTTCCCACATAGGGCCTTCTTGCAAAAGTATCTGAAGCCAAATATCCCACGAGGCTCAGTCTTCGCTTTTCCTCTCTTTCAAGGGACCAGTGTGTTCCTCCTGACGGAACAGCCTCAAGAAAGCATTCAGGTACTGGAGACCTTCTGAGCATTGAATTGCAGCAGGTACGGCTTTCCCAAAGACTGGCTGTTTCAGGATGAGTGATTTTTGGGGTATCTTATGGTCCTTGGAGTGAGAGGCAGCATCCTGATTGAACAGGAGTCACAGCTCTGGGCAGGGAGATCATAGCCATCCTATCTGACTGTTCGGTGGGCTGCTTGTCTACACAGGCCAAAAGTAACTCAGTGCTGCTTCAGAGGGAGGCCAATGCCCTGGCCACGCAGCAGAAATGGGGCTCCCTGAGCGAAGACTGTCCCCTCACCTTGAAGCTTTTAAGCAAGGAAATGGAGCTGAGGAATGGCCAGGTAAGGCAGCTGGGGTGTTTTTTCCCTGCACACCCCTGCATCAAGAGATTGTTCTTTTCAGTATCTGTTGCATTTTCCCTTTCTTTCCTGCTCCCAAGGCTGACTACCCTGAAGGTAGTGCAGACACCAAGTCTAACCAAGACATTGAACTGGAGCTTTCAGCCCTTGATGCTGATGAGACCAAGGGACAAGAAGAGAAAATGGAAGTAGGTTCTCTTGATTTCACCCACAAGTGAGCTATTTGCCTTCTGTCATCAGAAATCTAGAGCAGGGAGTGGTTGTTTTCTGGTCCATGGATAGCACACAGTGTCAAGGACCGCAATTACTAACAAGGCTGAGCTCAGTCAAGAGAGAACAAGGGAGCACCATTTTCCTTTTCCTTGGATTGCTAGTGTCATGTGGAGGGCCTTTGAAGTAACATCACATTAATAAACATGGAACTGCCACCTCTTTGAAAACCTTGATTGGGATCCTCTTTGATGGACTGTCACTCCATCCCCCATTTCCTGACTGATCTCAGAAATGCCTTTTTTTGTAGAATTCTGACCAGGAGGTAGGGATTTTAGAGCATGTGTGCACTCCCACTTGCCATTTCTCCAAGAGGGATCAGAATGCCAATTGCAATTCTTCATTTGTTTATCAAATTTATATAGCCCCCAATCTTGCAAGGAGTGATTCTGGGCAGCTTATAACAATCAAAGGAAACAACAATATCAAAACAATTGTGACAAAAATCATTATCCTTCTCTTTCCTTTTCCAGGAGATGCTGGGCCTGCAACTTGGCATTTGCGATCAAAATGATAACCTCTTCAGTGGGGCAGCTCTGGAGAACGGCCACTCTGTGGAACAGCCCCAGGTGGATCTCAGGCAGCCAAAGAAGCCTATCCTACATGAAGATCTTGTTCTTTTGTGAGTGTGAGACAAAATGGCAGAGTTCAATCTAACTCAAGACCTCAGGGCAAAGGCTTCCCTGCATCAGGGTCTTCAACCATAGTCTTCTTGTCCTTTGTACTTCCTTGCTGTGGATAGACCTTCTCATATCTGACTCCTGGTTTCTTTCCCTCTCTGTCTGGATGGTTGTAGGCCTCAAACCATTGTTAGATATTAGGGCTGACCCACATCCTATACTTTCACTATGCCTTTACTTATTCAGTCATGTTTATGGTCTATAGCTCCAAAATGTCTAAAAACTCCTTGCTTAGTAGTTGTAGGATTCCAGTCATTGGCCTACCTCCACCAGTAGAAGACCTCTCTGAGACTTGATTGGTCATCTTTACAAAATACACATAAAGAAACTTCTGTGTGTTAGTTGTGACCAGGTTTTCTTTTGTCCATCAGGGAGAAACAGAAGGGAATCTTGCCAGTGACATCCTGTTTCAGCCAATCGATGGAGTCCTCTACGAACAGCAGGATCTCCCTGCCAATCACAACGTCGGCTAGCGTGGGCAGCCTTCTTCTCAAAACAGCCCATGGCCTCGTGGAAGGGCAAAATGACTTTTTAAGGCCGATTGCAAATGGCAAAATGGTTAACACGTGAGAGGTGCTTTGCATTCAGACTTGTGACCATGCTAAGAAATGGTTAGCTTTTTCCTTTTTTTTAAAGAAAATCCTGTTGGGCTCATTTGTTTCCTGTGGACTTTTTGATACATTGGACTCTTCTCACATCTTTGCTTTTGGGATAACACAAGAGAGAAGGGATGAAGTCAGAAACTTTGCTAGGTTCAAATATTCACTTTCCACATACATGCCGTGTGGAATCTGGACATGGTTTCACTTTAAAGTGGATTTTTCAATAGTTTGTAAACACCCTTGTATGATTCTTGTTCTGTGATGGCTTCTGTAGGAAACATCCAAAATCCTCCTTAAAGCCAGTTATTTCTGGGGATGATATGACTCACAGGACTAAAATTAAGCAGTGTTGTCCTTGTTCAAGAGGAAGTAGTTGCACCTGTTTGAAGTTGCTTGTTTCTTAAGTGGTGGAACTTGGTATGGAAAGGTGTGTGTGAGAAAAGAGAGGGTGTGAGGATGATTCCCAGACAAGACTCTTAATTCAGGACATTGAGCTTTGCACTGGTGCCTCTGTACACAGCAGTGTGTCACTTCTTCCCTACCCATCTTCTGCCTTTCCCTTCCTCTTCTCTTTAGCAGCTTGGTCTTTCTGTGCATTGACTGATTTGCCTGGATATAAATTATCGGTAGCAAAGCAAACCAAGTGCCTGCATCTTTCTGCTTACAGACTTGGTTGTTTCCTGCTCAAAGTTGTAAGCAGCATCACTAGCTTGTCTTCAGTAGCTTAGCACACATGTGGCAAGAGCACTCAATTACCCAGCCCCCCTTAACAGGTTCCCCACTTGGTATCCAATGGCTTCCCCCTTATTCTCTTCAAAACAACCTACCTAAAACTCCATGGTTTTAGTTTGCATTAACTAACACAATGTTCCCGTTTCTGTTCTGTATGTGAAAAACATGGTTGATCAGCAGCTCCTTAGATGCTCATGATATTGTATTGGCTGTTGTACTGCTGAGAATGTTAGCATTTAGGTTGGTTAATGATTTAACTCCAATGGTACCTTGAATACTTCATAACGTAGCTTTAGCTGGGCTTGTACAGAACAGTGGAAAATATTAAGTCCTCTTTAAGATGATAATTTTTTTAAAGACCATAAAGTACATATTTGAACTTGGGACATTCTCTCCTTAGCTGCATTCTTTTCCCTCTTCTTTTTAAAAATTCAGGCTACTCCTGAAGAAACAAGGGAGCACCAGGCTATCAGGCAAGAAAATTATTCCTATTTGTCCTCCTCTGCAGATTTCTTTTCATAATTTTTACATTTTTCTTCCTTTTTTTAAAGAAAATGTTTGTTAATTAACTTCTATGAAGTTGTTTACTTGGGAAATCGTACTAGAATATTTAACCAAGCAGCCCTTTCACCAGGGTGTACTGTATATTCAAGGGCTTGTCCTTCCGTCTAATGGATTTCAAAAGAAAACAAAAGATGATCATGTTGGTATTGGCAGAACAAAGCTGGTATATCCAATTATGGCATCAGGATGGTTATACACGCACAACATTGTGGCATTTCTCTGAGGGTTACAGATCTACCTTGGATCATTTAAAAGAAAAATCTCACTTCTGATCTACATGTTGTTTAAAAAATTGTGTTGTACATACAAATAGAAAAATACAAAGACAACTTGTTTTGTTAATTCTAGCAATCTTGTGGAAGTTTGTACCCACTACTTTAATAGTAAAGCACGAAAGGCTATTTATATTGCAGCCAAATTGTTTATCTTGATTTCTTATCAGTTCCCAAAGCTTTTCTTCCGACTATGGCTGCCTCATAAAGGGAACTAAAAATGAAGATTTCTGTTAAGTACCTATTACTTTATCTGGTGACTGCTACATCCAATGGCAAGAGGCAGTGCTTGCACTCTCAATTTAGTTGAGTGATTCTTTTATATATGCATTTATTTATTACATTTGAAATGCTTCCAGATATTTTCTTTGTGCTGTTCTCGACTTTGGACTCAAGTTTCTAATCTTGATAGATATGCAAAACAATCTCACTCCGATGTGGATATTTAGAATATAAGGTCTTCCACACCGAAGGTAAAATTATTTTTCTGAAATGGAAGGAGGAAAAAACCTGCATTACTATTTTGTTATTAAAATAGAAAAAGGCAGAGGTTGGAGAGTTCCTTATTTTAGCCCCAGGGAAATAGCCCCTTTGTAAATCAAGAGTGCCATAAGTTGTCAGCACAGTCTGAGGGTAAAAAAGGCATTACCTAATCAGAATGCATGTATTTTACCTCTTATGTGCTTAGTTTTTGATTGTTTGCTTGTAAATGTACTGTTTTTCTTTCTCAGGACTTTGGCTGTTGGAGGAAGCGTCTTGGAACCAATTGTTTACTTACCATTATTTCTTTCTCTGGTACCATCAGAAAACTCCCTTTCAGCTGGGCTTGCTTCTCATATATCCAAGATAAGCTTTTTTATTTACTCTAGTTTGGAGTAGGCAAGGAATTCTCCAGCCTTATAGGGACTTGATTAAAAAAAGGAAAGCAATGGACAGAATTGCAGATGAAAGAAAACAGCTGAAATTTGAGCCAGATCCCTTCTTCCCCCACCAGCTTTCACAAAGCTTTTCAAACCTTTCTTGCTGTGAAACTCTCTTTTTGGTTGGGCACTGATTGTGTCTAATTGCATCCTCAGTTGTTTTCCTCCCTTTCTGACACAGAGTGGTGGTCCTAAGGCAGCCAGATGAGACCCAGGGCCTGTTTTTAAGGCTCTGAGTTTGCAAAGCTAGGACAGGGGAGAAGAGGCAGCAAAAAGGAAGACTGCTCTTTCCTTAGCAAACAAGTGGTCAATACAGAAAAATGAAGGAGAAATTCTGACTTTCAGGTGCACACTTACAAATGTACTATAGCAGCAGAAGAGTTGAAGTTGGTCTTTTTGCTTTTCTTCTGATTCAGGCCTTCAGTTATCAGATTTCAAGTGTGAAGAGAGTGATGGCCATGCTCCTTTCATGGGTGAGGACCCTTCTTGTTGGTATATTGGAGCTGACTTAAGGGGAGAATTAGCGTTGCAAAGACATCAGAGCTTTGAAGGAAAAGTTTAGCATTGCAGAAACTGTGTGGTGCTAGTCTTCAGTAGACAGATTTCCACAGGGTATCTCCTGCACAGGTTTTCCATCGGAAGTGAGCCATGGAACTGTGCCTCACTCACTGTGTGACCTGGAGAGATGTTTCATCCTTACTGAATATGTTATTTTGCACAGCAAGGTAGTTAAGGATGGTATGGATCTGTAATGAAATGCGGAACATTCCTTCCACAGAGCTCACACAGCAAATGCACAACATGCAGAATAGATAAGAGGAAAATAAGCTTTAAAAAACAGAAATCAAGATTGGTTGTTACAAATGTTTTCTTTAATTTTAAAAAAATGACTTTTGCAGAGCTTAGCCTGCTGTGCCAACTAGGTTTTGCACAATGCAATGAAAAAAAAGGTGCTGACCATTTTTTGTGAGCAGGTATATTTTTCCAGTATTTATTACCTTGTTCTTTGCAGAGTTGAAATCTGAATGCATGCACTATCCAGGGGTTAAGTTTGTTTTGAAGCACCTTGTATTTACAAAGATTTTTCATCTATAATGGACAAGTAAACTAAGAATGTGGTGATAGATATGCCAGCTCTTTCAATGTCCAGGTATGTCCTTCACATTGGAGAGGATCCCAGTACCATTGTTTGATAGCAAGGTGGCATGCCTTCCAGATGTGTAGGACCGTAAAATCCATCATTCACAGCCAATATATCTACTTGTTTTGGCTGGATATGCTGGGGATTGTAGACCAGTATATCTTACCCACCTCCTACAATATGGAGGTATCAGAAGAATACATGACAAAGGAAAGATTTTTCCACACATCTTCATATACCTATGCTTTTGCAAAGCTTTAATGGACTTCTTATATACTTCATAAAGTCTTAACATTAAAGAAATCCTGACTGTATCTGCAAGTGCCAGACACAGGGACAAAGCTCATTTGCACACATCCTACGTCCTCCCAGTTGAGCTCTCGGTCATTAGTCCAAGGCATAGGAAATGCATGCATTTCTCCTTTTTTGGGACAGATAAATCCATTATACTGTAGTTGTGATACAATACGTGTGGTTTTTCCTTTCTACTGCACATACCCTACTGTACAGCCACTACAGAGTATTGTAATTTAGCATGCAGTATCTACTCTCCACGTTTACACTATATACTGCATATATTCTTTTCCCTGAAAGTTAAAAGGAAAGAGGGAAAAAAACTTAGTTTTCTTGAGTTAAGATTTTATAAACCTGCTTAGCCTAGAACGTTTGGGAAAAGAGGCCTGTTTTTGTCAATTGTACAACCGGTTGTAAAGCTCAAGTGTGAATATTCTTACGTCTGTATTAGACATTTTCTTTGCAAATCTATTGTTCGATTAAAATGTAAATGAATAAAAGATGGTGTACACCCATCATGTATAATAAAGCCGATTCCATCGCTACGATGGATTAAATGCTCATTTTTAATGGTGCATTCTCAGCTTCTATTTAAAAATATAATTTAAAAAAAATCTGTAAACAAAATGGGGGATATATTTCAGGGTGGGGTAATGAATTCTATTCCATTTAGTTCCGTTTTAAATTTCCAAATTGTATTTTTTCCCTTTTGTGTTAAGAGGAATAGGATTTACACTGGGGAAGTTTAGACCATACGGTCTGTATTTTTGGGGTGGGAAAGTTGAAGAAATGGGAACCAGCTTAATGATTTAGCCTGAATAGCATATGCGTTTGTGTTTGCTGTAGCACTGAAGTAGAGGTTGTTAGCTTTAAGGCTGATCACAGACTTTAGCAAATTGTGGTTTGTTCGTTTTATTTCCAGTGTTTCAAGAGAGACTTGATAGAAACAGTTTGCAATACTTGACATGTATTTTGCATGACATAAAATAAAAAAAAAATCTCTGCTGAAGCTTGTTTTGCTTTTGTCTTAATTATGGTGTTGGGGCAGGAGAAAATGGGAAACATTAAGCAGAAGTTTGTTTTTATCTGGTTCTCCAGAGGTTCAGGAATTTGAAGAAAGATGGGGTTGAACGCTAGCAAGGTAGTTAAGATGTTGGACTGGAAGATGAAGGATCTGTGACATCCATGGATGGTTTTGTGTCAGTCATTCAGGGTCATCCACCTTGTGGTTTGTTTGGTTTGTACTACTGCGTGGGATGAATCCAGCCAGCAAACCATGTTCAAATTACAGCTTGCCACAGTAACAGATCCAGATACTGCTTGATGTGGAATGAGACAACTTGCCTTGTTTTATTGAAAAAAAGGATAAAAAGAATTGACAGGAGGCAGCTAAACCCAGATAAGAAAATTGATCGCAGCTTAACTCTGCTGAACCCCAAAGATCGAGGGCTTCAAAGCCCGCATGGGACAGTATGTTAAGCCTGTGGCGGTTTTCATGGAAAGAATGGTTCAGAAACCACGGTGAGATGAGAAATGTCTGCCGTTGTAAAGAAGTCTTTTGAGTTTTTTGACCTCAGTTACGTAGAATAAGAGAAGAGTGGTGGTAGCTGACTCCAGTGAACTCTCTTGTAAGATCTCAGGCTTCCTAATTGCCCGGACTTCTTTCGCACTATGAAAGAGCTGGATCCACTCCACCTTGGCCTTCATGTTCTAGGCTGCTATCGCCCAAAGGGTGGCAGGTACGGCCACAGATTTGCACCCAAAGATCCTCTTCCATTCTCAGCGCCCTCCCCGTGCAATGGCTGGATTGCCAGAGGCCAATCCTGCCCCGCTCCCCAGTTCTCGTAATCCTCTTGGCATGCTTGAAGGTGCTTCCCGTCCGTCCGGTCCCTGGATGACCGTCATCGCTCTTCTCCTTAGCAAAAGAAGACCCAACAGCCCTCCAGCTGTGGTTGCACTGCCTCCTCTGGAATGCCTTGCCTCCAGTTTGGCTAGCTGGGGCTGCTGGGAGTTGTAGTTTGGCAGTACGGAAGAGCTGCACCTTCTTGCAAGAACGGTTGGTTGTCATCTCAT
>JANHZU010003464.1:369777-395454 GCA_032468055.1 Acrochordus granulatus
CAAACAGGCTTGGGGCTGAGCGGCTAGGCCCGAGTCGCCATAGCAACCAGGTATGTGCTGTGGGATGCCGCTCCCGCCGACAGGGGGCGGAGCAGCGCTTACCTGCCTTCTCTCCTCCACGGAGCGACACGGACACTTCCGGATGCCAAGCGGCCGTGCGGGGCAAAGAGTGGAAAGGGGCCCGAAAGCGAGCCAGGCGGAGGTGCCAACCGTGCCACAGCCGGCGCGAGGCTTCCCCGCAAGCCTTCGGCACCTGGGAATTAAGAAGAAGCGAACCGGCCTTTCGCCCCTCGGAGCGACCGCTCGGCACGTAAGCAAACCCGTGGCATGGAGGCGCCCTTAAAGGCGTCGCCTGGACCAGCGCAGCGACGGTTGGGTCGTTTTCGTTTCGTTTTGCTTGGCCTTTTCCAAAAGGGACCCGAAGTGGCGGTGCGACGCGACGCTCTCTTCTCTACCTCTTCAGCCCGGCCCGCCTCTCCTTCCTCCCCCGCCCCTTTTTCCCGACCTCCTTTGCGCTGCTTCCTTTGCGTCGGCTCGGAGGGGGAGAGCGAGAGATCGAGAGAAGCCCCCCTCGGAGGGTGAGGAATGGGAGGCAAGAGCGGGCTGGGATGCCTCGCCCCCCAAGGAGGGGGCTGGCCTGCCCCACGGGGGGAGGTGTTGGAAAGGAGGGGCTGGGAAATGGGGTGCCTGCCCCACAGGGCTGGAAGGTGGGTCTGGTCTGCCCTATAAGGAGGGTGCTGGGAACGGGGCTAGCCTGCCCTCCAGGTCTAGAAAGGAGGCCAGGCCTGCTCTTCAGGAAAGATGCTCAAAATGGGGGCTGGTCTGCTCCAAAGGAAAGGGCTGGGACGGGGGGTGGCCTCCCCACAGGGCTGGGAAGCGGAGGTCTGGCCTGTCCCACAAGGAAGGTGTTGGAAAAGGGGAGGCTGGCCTGACCCCCCCAGAAGGGGCTGGGGAAAGCGTTGGTGGGCGTCCAGAGCAGCCGCCACCGGGAAAGGAATGAGCCCAGGGCCGCTTCGGCCTCGGGGCAGGACGGCTGGGTTGGGGTGGCCTCTTAACGCCCAGCGCGGCCGGGAGACTTCCTCTCTTCGGGCTGCTCCAGTAAAGTCACCTAAAGCAGAGCAGCTCTCCTGCCTTGCCCAGCGTCAGCCCCCATCTCTTAGCCTAACAAGGAAGAGGCTTTTCTTCTCAGCCGCAATTAGTGTTCGCGTCCCCGAGGAAATCCGTTCTTTTTTATTTTTTTACCTCCAACAACCGCTGACCTGCCAGATGGCTTTTAAAGTCCCTGCTGCAAATCCAGAACCTACAGAGAGGATAAACGAGGGATTAAGCATGGGTGCTAATGCCCCTTTGCTGCTGCTCCCTTCTCTTTGGTACTCATCTCTACATTTAACTTTTTTTTTGGTGGGGGAAGGTAAAAATTTAAATCCGTTAAGCCAGAGAGCCCATGATCTATATTAGTCCACTGGCTGGATTGGGGTGAGCATTGATGTTAAGGATGCCATGGCAGAACCAAAGATCATTTTGCTTATTTGTTTATCACATTTTTAAACCACCCATCTCCCTCAGAATTTTGTTTCGTAGGTAGACAGTGTTGCTGGGCCCAGGGGTTCCCAGGTTGCGAGAGGCAGCAGGAACAAACAAGGGACTCAGCTGTTCTGTGCTTAGCAGTTGTTTTCCCCTGCTGTCGTTGACTGAGAACACAACTGTTACGTGAGCTGCACAGGCTGCCAGTTGTGATTCAAGATGCTGGTTATCACCTTTAAAATTCCATATGGTGTAGGGCCAGGTTACTCATGGGACCACCTCTCCCTGAGGGTTTCTGCCTGTCCTTCTAGGTTAGATTGGGTAGGTGTGCTCCAGATCCCTTCTTTTAAATGCTGCCATCTGCTGGGACCTCAGTGGCTTCCCCAGTCCTTTCAAACAGCCTCCCACCTGAGATCCGAGGGATCCCTGGCCTTTTAATCTTTTGGAAGACTGTGAAGACCCAGCTCTTTCTCCAAGTATTGAGCTAGGATGCAGGTTGAGCTGCGAGATTATTGATCTGGTCCCTGGTGGGGAGAGGGCTTTTGTTTTTAACTATGGATTGTTGTGAGCAGCCTAAAGTCATTTTATGAGACAGGCAGTCATCCTGTAAGTAAATAAACTGGGCAAGCCTCCAAGTGTCCGTTGCAGGAGCTACCTTTTCTTCCCCACTACAGTGTCTGCCACTTTCTCTCTTTCCTTGCAGCCTCCACAATGACAACCCTGGACGATAAACTGCTGGGCGAGAAGCTCCAGTACTTCTATAGCAGCAGTGAGGATGAGGATAGTGAGAAGGAGGAAGGCAACGAGGAAGCCCCCTCTGGTCAAGATGCCGCCGTGCCGAAAGAGGTGACTCTGAATGGGGATGGCAGTGCCATAAACACAGGTACCGCCCTCCTGTGAGTCTCCCTTGATCTAGAATCAGTTCAGGCCCAAGTGAGTCGATTACCTTTCATGTGTACTAAGACCATTTGATAGCTCTTTTTTTAGATCAATCCCCAAATAAAAAACAGTGTACAGTCACCCTCAAATTAAACTAATTCTAAAAAGATTTAGTTATTGGAGAAATTATTTTGGGCAAAGGTGATTCCCAACCTCTTAGCCAAGGGTATTTGCACTGAAATGCGGCTGAGTGGGCTGAAGACCTTTTATGCGTAAGGCCTGATTTGGTCTCCATCCTGTTCTAATAAATATTTCAGCCTTTTTAAGGGATACATTTCAGTTATGTTTTTCCGATAGGGTTTTTCCATTTTCCAGCTTTTTCATGTCCCCTCCTGAAAAAGAGGTACTTTGTGTTCAAAAAGATTTGAATATATGCACAATTTCCAGCACTCCCTCCCGTAAATCCTTACTATAATGGGGGCACTGGATGCTTTTTAGCAAGATAATTAAACTCTGTAGCTCTGGGTCTTATGAAGCTTTCTTCTCAGGTCCTAAGGGGGTGATCAATGATTGGAGGAGGTTCAAACAGCTGGAGACGGAGCAGCGGGAGGAACAATGCCGAGAGATGGAGCGGCTGATCAAGAAGCTCTCCATGACCTGCCAGTCACACCTGGATGAGGAGAAAGATATGCAAAAACAGAAGGAGCTACAAGATAAGTTGAATGACAAGGTAACCCTCCCAAGATGGCAGCTCTCTTCCTGCTGCTTTTTTTTCAAAATTGCAAAGGCTGTTTTCATGGTGGAAAAATCCAAGTAGGCAGCCTCTGACTGTTCTTGCAAAACTTCCAGTTGGGAGCTTGAGGAGAGGAATTAAGGCAAAACTTTCATGCAACCATCTTTGCACTTCTTGATTAGTCCTTTATTTGAAGGGTTTCTTTGGAGGGCAGCATTGTTTGGCTTCTTTGTAGCTTTCATATCCCATCCCCCAGTGCACCCAACCTGGAGGATCTCCACATCCAAACTCAGTGGGACCAAGGGTCTCTCTCTCCCCCACCCCGGCCTTTCCCTCCTATTAAAAGGTGTGGCCTCTTTATTCCCCTCCTCCCAGCTGGCGCTGCACCAGGGGGCTGATGATGAGGAGTTCTTGCAGCAATTCCGCAAGCAGCGGATGGAGGAAATGCGTCTCCAGCTGCACCCCGGCCAGCAGTTCAAGCAAGTGTTTGAGATCCACAGTGGGGAGGCCTTCTTGGACACCGTGGACAACGGCAACAAGAAGATGCTGGTGATGATTCACATCTACGAGGATGACATCCCTGGGGCCGAAGCCCTGGACGGCTGCATGATCTGCCTGGCTGCTGAATACCCCACCGTGAAATTCTGCCGGGTGAGGAGCTCCCTGATCGGCACCAGCTCCCGCTTCACCAGCAATGCCCTGCCGGCTCTGCTAGTCTACAAAGGCGGGGAGCTGATTGGCAACTTCATCCGCATCACCGACCAGCTGGGCGAAGACTTCTTTGCCGCAGACCTGGAGGCTTTCCTGCAGGAGTGCAGCCTGCTCCCTGAGAAAGACCTGGTGCTTTTCACCTCCATTTGCAATGCTGCCTCCTGCTGCGACGAAGACAGCGACCTGGAGATTGACTGAGAGCCAGAGAACCGGTCCCCTGGCCTCCCAGAACCCCTGGCTAGTTTGCAAAGGGTAGTTGCTGACCCAAGTGGCATTACCTAGAGCCCTTGAGCCTGTCTGGCAGGTCTGCAACTTGCTGCCACCCCTTTTGGTGGTGTCCCTGAGTCCTCCCCTGCTCTTCGGCATGGCGTAGATTCAGAAATAGGCCTCCCAGTCTGGAGTCACATAACAGCAGGGGTTATGTTGGGTGGCGTGTCAGCCCCACGCATTCTTCGGAGAGAAGGAAGCATCTCATCATCCTTTGCTTAACCTGATGATGAGCGACACAACTGGGATGTCTCGGGAGTTGCTTGGGACAGCGGCCATTCCTAATGTTGTTACCTTAACCTTTTTCCTACCTTGAAAGAGCTTGGAGCCGGTGGTCTGTACTTCTCTGGATGTGGCTCTCTTAGGGTACCTCCCCCTCTCCCCTGTCTTGTGCAGATTGACTGCTGAAGGTTTCTTTACCCCTAGCAAAACATAAATGTTTTCCTAATGCAATAAAATATTAAAATCCAAAGCTTCTAATGGAGTAGTTGCTTAACCAAATGAGGGTGGATGGGAAAAGATCATTTCAGGGGAGTGAGTGGGGAGAATTATCCAGGCTTTGGGGCTTCTTTCAAGGCATCCTGCAATGAAAACAAGGCAGAAGTGGCACCTGGAAGCTTTTTGCTCTTGTGCCAGTTAAGGAGAGTCGGATTTGAGGCCGGAGGCTGTTCAGGAGGACACAGCATCGCACTCCTGGGGCCAGATCTGCTGACTCCCCCTCTCATTCCAGGCCTCTTAGAGATACATCTGGATTTTAGGCTGGGAACTCTACCTCAGTCTGATAGTGGCCTGTTGGACTTCAGTTCCCATAATGCATAACCATTGGCTCGGGTTACGAAACTTTGAAATCTGGTCTGGGGCACCAGAGGAGGCGGTTTACTAGAAATTAGTAAGAGACTGTATTAGGAGACTACTGCTAACAGAGGACCCTGCTAAGGGGCCCCGGACTCACCTAAAGGAAGCTGTCCCATCCCAAATCACTCCTCTCAAGAACTGGAGTGGGGAACCTGACTCGCTTTGTTAATTTTTCCCACTGGTCTTGCCACAGCTGCTTTCCCAAAATCCGTGTTTGGCCTTCCATGATACCCAGTGATCAAGGGCACTTCCCCCTCCTCTTAAGATGACCGGGGAGGGGATGCCCGCAATCAGTTCTGTTGCTTCGCGACCTCCGTCGTCTGTTGGGTACCACTTGAAGTCAGCTCCGTCTTGCCATTCCGGTCAGAGGCTGTGTTCTCGCTGCGTTGGTGTGAGCGGAGCGGACCTCTTCCGGCACGAGGGCATCTTTACTGCTTGTACTACTTGGAACTTTCACATTTTCATTTCTTTTTAAACGCAGAAATATTTTCCCCCCTTGCTTTCTTTCTGGCTTATCCAGACAATGAAACTGAAGCATTAAGTAGGTTTACTTGCGAAGCTTCTGAAATCAGTTTTAAAAGGTGGCCGAACAGCTATCAGGAGCCGATCTAGAGGCTGTTGGCCTGTCAGGTTAAGAAACATTTTTTAATGCCATTTAGATGCTTCCGAGATAAACTCACAATATATCAGTTAAAATCACTATATATCAGTTCAGTTTTTTCAGTTCTTCACATAACTCTGTGCCGGCAATTCCAGCATATAAGGCGATCCATTTCAAGGACTGACTGAGTGTTATAATGTTCAAGGAGGGTTCAATGTTCCCACGGACAAGGACAGTACTTTTCTCTGGGAGGGGGGGAAACGACAAGGAGATCGCAGCGTCTCACGCTCAGCCTTTGACAAAGAAGACCAGATGCCTTTCTAATTTCCGGAGTGGGAGAAGAGTTTGGACCATTAAATGATGTTGGAACCGTACATAAAGGAAGCCATTTAGAGGATGTTTGGAGGCCACTCAAAGAGTAGTTAATCTTTGGCTTGTCGTAACAGGAAAAGTAGACCAAAGACGAAAGCCGGTTCAAAGGCAGCAGGAAGGTGGCATGATTGAGACGTCAAGCAGGGCAGAGACTGGCATGAATGCGTCGAAGCGGGCCATGCCTCGCTGGATCTAAATGGAGGATGCTCTACCCTGTAACACTTGGTCGCGAGCCCCCCCTTCTTGCAACCCGGGGGCTTCTACCAGTGAGGAGGAGACATTTTGCGACCCTCGGCCCTGGCCCCGGACACCGTGCAGAGTCCAAAGCGGCCACTGGCCCTTTCTGGAGGAATCTGGGTGCTGCGCGAGCGAGTCTCGTGCGGGGCTTCCTTTGGCGAGCCGGAGAGGCTGCATTCTTCGCTTAGTGGACGTGGAATGGAATGTCTGTTTCCGAGGAGCGGCTTCTGAGCGAGTCGAGACCTGCGTTTCAGTGCCCTGTGCCGAAGGGCCGGTTTTCCACCTGCTCTGCGTGCACGTAAATGGTTCAGCAGCATTACAAAGTCAGGAAACGGAACCTCTCCTCTGCCTGCCTGGCGCTTCCTCCGGGCCAGGCATAAGGGCGTGCCGAAAAACAGCGGGAGGCTGCTGTCGAGGAGCATTCGTGACTCAGGCAGCGAACATTTGTTTATGCCGTTCCCCCCGCAGCATGAAATGAAGCCTGGCAGCTGCTCAGAGCAGACCAGTGCCGCCACAGAGCGTGCGCTGCTGCGGCAACAGCAGCCTTCTCCAGCTGTGCTCCCCAGATGGGCCACATCGCTGCTCCCTCCTCCCCCAGCCAGCGTGGACGATGGGACTTGAAAGGTGGCAGCCCCGGAGCGCAGCAGGAGCACACCTGCTCTCAGCGGAAGGCTGTTTACTACGCTGGGTTGAGAAATCCACCAGGTTTCAGTAGCCAGGCGACCAAAGTCAATTTAAGCCACACACGTGTGTTGCACGCACACGCACGCACATACAAAGCGTTCTGCTGCATTTCAGCATGATATCATGTTATCAAGAACATAAGGGGGCTTGAAAACCAGGGTTGTAGTGGTCAAGCTATGGTCTAAAGAGAGCAAGGTGAGGGTGGAATAGGTGCTGTGCTAACTTGGTGTTTGCCTTCTCCTTCGATTATCTGCCTTTTCTCCTTTCAGAGCTCCAGTCCTTTGCCACCTGAAGGCAGCTGATGCCTGGGAATGCATCCCAGCTTGGTGCAGTCAGATTCCTACTGCGACACCAGTCAGGATGGGCATCCCCCAGAGGTGGCAAGGTGAGGTGGAAACAGACAATGTGAAGGGTGGCTTTCACAGGCCGATTTGTACCTGAAGGAGACAGGAGGGCGGTCCTCAGGTCCACATCAGCGAGAAACCAGGATTCACACCAATGCGCTAGGGCATGTGCCAAACAAATGCCTCGATGCCTGTGGCAAGGGTGAACCACACAGGAGGTTCACTTCTCAGGTGTGCAAAGCAAGTAGGAATTTTCCCTCCAGTTCTGGACAGGCACATCTGGGCTGCCTACCCATCCTAGTCCAGCTGGGGAGAGTTGGACTTTCTGCTCCATATCGCTGAGCCTCATCTGAATATTCCTGGGATTTATTGGTTTGGAAGAGAAGTAAAGGCAAGGGAAGCTATCAGGGCAGGCAGCCCTTGAGAATAAGAGCCCCTCCCCTTTTTTTAAACAGCTGCCATCCTCTTGATGGCACTCTGGACATTTCCGGGACTAAATTGCATGTCCAAACCAAAGACGTGCCTGTGTAGTTTTCAACTGATGTCCCCTCTCCTTGGATTGTGATGTTGGCTTTACTTGGCTTCATCTTCACATTGTCGTAGATTTTAGGGGCTCTCCTGGACTCCAGTGTCTTCCCAGCTGGTTCCCCTGAAAGTGTGCTCCTCCCGCACTCCAGGGCTGTCACCTTCCAACCCACGCTTCTTTGTTTTGTCATTTGGCAAGCACCATATCAGTGGTCATCTGCTTGTTTTTCTGTAGATTTTTTTTAACCAAGGGGCTGGCATATTGTGGTCCTATCGTGGGGCTACAAGCATCACACCTCTCCTTCCCTGGTTGTCATTCCTGGTAAGGACCCTGAAAGGAGCAGTAGTGAGGAGAGAGACGGGGACATCCTCTTTGCAACAGGCATCCAGGCACTAATAAGCTCCTGATCTCATGCTCAAATGGGGTAGAGTTCACACATCCCTAATGCTGGGAAACCCTAAAACTGGCTTAGGGTTTACAAAGATTTTGATGCCAAGGTTAAAGAGAGTCCTTCTAACTATATCTGGACTCCAGCATCTGTTCAGGTTTTCCAGGTGATACTGATCACAACATTTCCCCACCTGGAGAGAAAAAAATACCAATTTATGACTACAGTACTTGAGCTCAACAAACCATCAAACAGGCTTCCATTTATTTTAAAGACCTCTTTCTTTTTCTCACTTTACTTCCCATGCTTGTTGGTTTTCTCCCAGCCCCTTGCACAAAGGCACACCTGCAAAAATAAGTTTGAGGGACAGAGGTGTTTCCAAACTCTTGGGACAAACAGGTGTAGTCCTCCCCAGTTCCTTATGCAGAACTCTGCTTGTTCCTACAAAATTCCCAGTGGAAGCTACGAAAGGCGAAGCCAAAAAAGGTCAGGAAGGGAGCTAAAAAACACCCAGGAGGTCGGCCAGAGATAGAACCCTTCCACTGAATTAAGCTGATGTTTCGTCTCTTCTCTGGACATGATCCCTGAAGGCACTTGCAGGATGTGAGGAGGGGGCTAGGTTAGGAGGTGAAGAAGATAGACCATGTGTCCGAGGACACACACCTCTTGCTTCTTGCTTCTCGCTCTCACTCAGTCATAAATTCCCGGTCTCAAACCCAAAGAGAGCTTTGTCAGAGCTCCGTTGAAGGCTGCTTCTTCTCGCCCAGGCCTTCAAGCCCTGCTTCCCCATGATCAGGCGTGTGGAAAGCCACGTAGGGACACTGCTTGACATTGAGGCAGACCAGTTTTTGTAAGCTCGCCGTGTTCACGATCTGGAAGCCAGTGGCACCCCCAAAAGTGCTGGGCTTCCAGTATTCAGGAGAGCAGATGGGGTTCCCCAGGAGACCCTTCAAGGAGAAGGGAGCCCCCATTTCTATCATGCTCTCTCCAAAAATGCTGTTGGGGTAGGTCTTCTCAACCAAAAGTCCTGGGAAGAACTCCAGCGCATTAACGTCTCCATACAGATCTTCCAGCGAGGCAGCCATGTTTTCATCATCTGCACCAAGAAAAGAAAAGAGAAAATCAGGAGATGCGGGATCTGAGCTGGGTCGCACAGCAGCGGGTCGAGAACATACAAAGATTGCCCGTGTCTGCACTGGGTTCCTTGCTGTTCCACACCCGTTGGGCAAAAGCCACCTTGGAAGTGGCCAGTTCATGTTTTCAATGCTCAGCAAACAATTTTGGGCGGAAGAAATTGTTACAGCCACACTTAACCTTTCCTTTGGTCTTCCTGACCTGCCATTCCACCAATTTCATCTTCAGAACTGAACTGCCTCTGGCTCGGGAGGTTCTACTGACTTTCCAGGTAGGAAAATGTTCTCTTTCGTGCACACACCATGGCCAAGCTAGTTTTTTCAAGAAGGTGCGTAGGGGTGATAGCATCTTCAAGAAGCCTTTGATGAGATTTCTGCTGGGGCTGGTACCTACCTGTGAGTTCCTGGAAGGATTCGTAGGGCTTAAGATGGAACTTCTTTCGGTACTCATTAAACGGCTGGAGACGCATCAGCCGTGATTCCTTGATAACGGCGATGGCCACTTTCAGGAGGTTCTTGTTGATATTCGGCCTCCCACCAATCTGAAAAGGAGGAGCCGAAGAAGGCCTTTTGTCAAGAACAGCAAAGATGCCTCCCTAATGTGGAACCAGTCCCTGGATCTACACCCCGAGAACCTCCTCCTCTTCTAGGAGAACAACAGAGCAGGAAGCCACAAAATCTGTTACGTCTTACGACCTTCAGAAAAGGTTCATCTCTCTCCACTCTTCCAGAGGAGCATTTTGTAAAAATTGCAATTTAATGCCCCAAATAAGGAGGGTGACAAACTGGATTTATAAAAAAAATAGGAAAGAATGGGGTCTTGCATGTTATCCCAACCCTCTTTCAGAAAAGGGAAGAGAAGGAAGCAGTTTAGATACGTAGGTTGTCCACTGTCCCAATGAGGCTTTCTGGCTAAGAGTTGAAGATCACCCAGAAGGTGCCAAGTGTGGAGAAGACATTTCATTACCAGACTAGGTAACGTCATCAGTGCACAAATCAGCACCGATGACGTTCTCCAGTTTGGTAATGAAATATTCTCTTTTATTGGAGAAGACAGGCTGGATCCAGCCAGCCAGTCCACATCCCGATCTTACCGCTGACCCACCTGTCCGGCTCGCTGTTTGGAGAAGGCCTCCACCAGAGTCTCGATGCTATAGTGGGTCAGAATGGTGGTGTTGAAGAGGAACTGGTCATAACTGTATTCTCTGTCTGGCAGTTGGAAGGACTCTGGCATTAAGGCGTGCCAGTGGTACAGCTGATTAAACTCCAGGGCAATTCGGTTTTGATACTGGAACTGGGCCCCAAAGAGAAGTTCTGGCTCGAACATCAGCTCTAGGTGGTAGCCACTGAGATGCTGGACATAATCCTCAATGACGATTTTGATCGTCTCACCTGGAAGGAGAAGAGGAAGCAGCATCTGCGATGGGCTGCAAATGAGAGAGCCAGCCAGTTTTAAGATGGCAGCTCAGCACACAAACCACCACAAATGGCAGTGGCTGTGAAGGCATCTGAGATGGCTGCGAGGTGGGCGATACTCAGATCAGAGCTGATTCGTGTTGCCTGTTTTGGGCTTCCCGCAAGACCCCGCCCCAGACTCATGCAAAGACTCCGAGTGGCCCTCTGCCCACCTGTCAGAATGAGCCGGGCGGTCTGGAAAAGCTGCTCGTCATCCCAGGTGGGGTGTTCCTGCTTCAGCAGGTCGCAGACACGGTTGTGCTCCCGCAGCCAGAGGGTGGCATACATCAGGAGACCCGGGAGCAGGCCGAAGACCTCTTGGCCCATGGCAAACCTCTGCTCTGGTGGGATGCCTTCGGGATAGGTCATGTGCACGCTGGCTTCCAGCACCGTTGGGGGGTACATCTCTCCCTTCATCATCTGAAGGGCAAAGGCTGAGCTCAGTGCTCGTCCCTTTGGAGCTGGGGAGAGGAAGGCTTTTTCTCGGCTTCCCCAAGCTGCTGTCATCAGAACAGGGCTCTGGCACTGCCAGGGCTGTTCTCAAGCCATTGGCATCCCACCACGTGGAGGTCCTTGACTCGGGTTTGCTGTGTTTCTTACACCTGCAGTTTGGTTTTTATCTTGTCCTCCACCACACTGATGCAATGGAAATACACCTTTGCAAAGGCGGGGTAGGCAAAGGAGGACCCTTTCCATTATTACATTTATTTACTTACTTCTCACATTTACACACCGCCAGTCTCACAAAGTGGCTCTGGGTGGCTTACAATCAATAAATAATAATCTTAAAATCAAATTCCCCAGAAGTAGAGAGGCTGGCAGGAGGGGGAAGCTGGGCTGCTGCTGCTTTCTTCATCTTGATTCTACCTGCCATCGTTCCCTGCTGTCTGGGGATGGGTCCAGCCAGTGGGGAGGGCACCAGCTGAGGTCACTGAAAGTGCAGGATATTCACCACTTTGTCCCAGAGATGAGATTCTTTCTGGGGGGGGGGTCAAATCCACGGCCAGCAGAAGCTTTTTCTCTGAGCTGGATTTTTCACAGGCTAGAAGAGGCTTGTTTTAACTGCCCTACCTGGTATTTCAGTTTCCCGTCCTTAAAGAGGCGCAGCTGATGCTGGCGTTCCAGGTTGTCTCCATAAATGTGGCCAAGATCCACCTGCAGGAAAGAGACAGCATGAACCTGTGAGTAACCGATTTCCTTTGGGCACGTGAGTGTGTGTCAGAGAGAAAGACAGAAACGCAGAATCTCAGGTTTCGTGTGTAACGTTTTTAGTTTTGCTATTGGAAGAAGGAAAGCATTCTTCACATGCTCTGTGGTGCTTGTTTCATTTCAAGACCGGCCAGTGACGACAGGATAGACTAAGCCAAACCCCACCCTGAGCGGGGACCCTCGAATCGATTCCAGGGCTCCGGGTTTCCCTTCTCCACACCTCCTCCAAATTCATCTCCGAGGGCGAATCGAGGCTCTTCCTTCGGCAGCCTCAGGGTCTTCCCACAGCAACCTCACAGCCCACTGGATTTCAGGCTGGGGAGATGACCGAGGCCCCTGCCTCCCTGCTCACCCCGTGGCCCAGAGCTCGGGTGAATCCGCGGCCCATTTTGCCAGAGGTCTTGAAGAACTGGTGGGTGAAGTGCTGGGCAAAGAAGGCAAACATCAGGTTGGTCCTCTGGGGGTCCGGATGGAAGGTCTTGCGCAGCAGAAGTCGGTCGGCCACTCGCTCGGCATCTGGCAGCTGCAGGGGCCCTGCGAGGCAGTGAGAAAACCTCGTCCAGGACAGCCAGTTTTGTTTGTCTCCCAACAAAAGGAGAGCACAGCCAGGGCAGCCGGAGGGGGAGCCGTGCCCCACAGTACCTTTCACTCCCATTGGCGTGGGGCAGTTGTGGGGCACCGGCGGAAGGATGCGGGTGTAGTGGCTGAGATTGCTGTAGGATTCCCAGTTCAGGTATCCGTAGTGGGAGCTGAAGGTGGGCGGGCTGGGGATCAGATTGGCACGGACTGCAGGTGGAGAGGCAGAAAGGTGGAGGAGATTCCGGAGGGAGGGCATAAACCACCCGAAGACTTGCAGGGTGGGGGTCCCAGTACCAGCAGCTGCATGGACAGACTCATGGAGGGCCTGGGCCGGGGTGGAGCAGCACCCCCACCCAATCCCACCCATGGAGTCCAAGAGGTCAGGAAGCTTTTTGGAAGCTGTGTGCCAAGCTCCTGGCACTCACAGCCTTCGCCCACCCACCTGTCAACACCCGTCGCATCAAAAGGCTTCGGAAGAAAGTCCGGTTCACCACATTCCAGAGCCAGTGGAAATGGGTCAACAAGTAGTGGACAGAAGACGGTCTTGGCTTCAGGGTGTCATAGACCCACGTCCAGAACTCCGCTGGGGGCCGAAAGAAGAAGAAGAAGCAAAAACCACAGAGGTGTTTCCCCAAAAATGACCCCTTTGGAGGATTCACCGAGAAGATGCCAACATGAAGCTTCCTTCTCAGTTCTGGAATGGGTGGGGGTTACATTGAGGTAGACCGCCTCAGAATATGGAGGTTCTGCGTGCCCAGCTTTCCCCTGTGTGCAACCTCTGTCCCCCCACAGAAGTCCAGAGCGATACTCACGTGAGCTGCAGTTGGTACCGTAGTATCCCGTCCGGATACAGTCGCATTCGTATCCCTCGGTGCCAACCCGGACGCACAAACCGTTGTGCTGGCATGGGAAATAACAGCAGGGATCCACTGCAGGGAGAAGGAGAACCAAGGAGAGGCAAGAGGCAAGATCTCAAGGCTGTTTGCAGCAAAAACTTGGCAGGGCATCCAAGTTGACAACCGACAAACTGACAATCCGCCCAGAGTCGTGGAGGAGGATGGGCGATGTAGAAACTTGCTAAAGAAATAAATCACGACTTGTGCAAAAGCTCAGATAAGTCGCCGCCATAGGGCAGAGGCGAGTCGTCTTCCGCTCTGAATGAACTTGGAAGCGGCGAAGTGATGAATGAGCTCTTTTGGGAGGCCTAACCTGTGAACGTTCTCAGGGAAGCAAGCGCAATTTACTTGCCAAATTGCATCCTAAAGCTGACAACTCTGTTGCAAGTAGAAACAACCGACTGTTGACTTGCTGAACAGAAACCTGTGTAACGGTTTTTGTAACAAAACCACAATAACAGCCAAGTGGCAAATTAATTTCAGGTTTGAGATTGTATCTATCTCTGCTTGCTGGTCTGGACACAACATTTGGTGAAAAATAAGCAATAATTACAAACATGTCTGTCTTTTTAAACTTTGTTGCGATGCAACAATTACAAAGCAATGCATAAGCTTTTGGCACGAACAGAAACACTGAAGCTTTATTTTTTTTTAATCTGGCTTAAAGCAGAACGTCCTGCACAGTATTGTGATGATTGCGCCACTCCGCAGATTTTTTAGCAAAGCAAAGACTTTGTATTTCTGGATTATGCTAAACAAACTTCCCATTTTCCACCCATCTCAGGGTTGTATAATGCCCCTTTTATGGTAAGAAGGGGGGGAAGAATCTGTGGTCAAGATAACCCCTTTCAGATCGTAGTTGCAGCGTAAGGGGAAAGAGGAATGTGGGGGTTGTCAGGGTTCGCCATCCTGGCGCTCATCTGTCCTTGGGGTAGGGGATGGCTCTAGCGAACTGGGGCAGTCTGGGCCAGGGTGGTCTTCCCCCAGGTTGCATTGCCTTCCCTCTGTGCCAATCTTGTATGGCCCTTTGGGGCAAACGGTGCTTCTGGTAGTCCCTCAAATGGCAGAGCTCTGATCAGTCCTCAAGACGCTGCCTGAAGTGGGCAATGTGGAAAGGAGGCCGAGAACTGCCCGGGAAGCCTTTGAAGGCACGTTTTGGGAACCCCTTTGGGGACGAGAGATCTTGAGATGTTAGGCCAGCATAGGAGGGAAACCTCTGGAGGGCCTTTGAATGTGGCGAAGAGAGCGGTCTGGGCCGTACCAGCAGTGGAAGGGAAGAAAGCCCAGAGGCGGCAAAGGGCGCTTGGGGCAGCCACAGACCTAGCTGCGCTGGCCCCCGGTAGGAAGGCGAAGACCCTTGAACCAAACAGTTGTGCAGAGGCACAGGGGACCTTAGAGGGCACTGAGGAGTCCTCAGCCGTCCAGGGAGTAAAATCCAGAAGCCTCCAGATCAACGTTAGAAGGCCCACAAGATTTTCTCATGGAGAGCCACACGGCATCCTGCTCTAATTGCAAATGGCCCTTTGTAGGAAGGGCGCAATAAAAGTTGACGCTGCAACATAGAGGGTGTTCTCCTCTTACTTCCATTTAAAAAAGCACAGGAAAGTTGTGCAAGAAATAGTAAATGTCTCAGAATTCGGAAAGCCTGTCCCTAGCAGAGCCTCGTCACTGCTCAGACCTGGCAAAACGATAGAAGACTCCCCACGGTCACAACGTCCAGCTTGCAAGCAAGGTGGGGGAGTTGGAATTCAGCAGCCACAAAGCCAGGTGGGTACCCAGCACCCCCAACACGGCTCATCAGTTAAGAGCCTTCCGCCATGCCTCTTTTCCCCTTAGATGGCACTAACAGAGGATCCGGTGCTTTACTACGTTTTGCCCTAGAAAATCAGGGTTAAGAAACCTTGCAGGCTGCAGTCAGAGAGCAAATGTGGTTTCGACCCATGTGAAGCTCCCCGGAGAGCAGTCCAAGAAGCAGCAAGTGGGGCCAGGATAAAATTCACGACAGCTCCTAAGATCCCTTTCCAGTTCTGCATGCAATTCCCTCCTCCCCAACCAGCCACATTCAGAGTTACAAACAGGCAGCTACTTTAGGGTGCAAATGGCCCTTAGCATGGCCAGGGTTGCTTCCAACGGCTAGCTTTTCCCCCCTTTTTCCACAAAGGGTCCCTACCTGAGCTGGAGTCTCCTGGGCTGGTGTTCAGAACCAACATCAACACCCAAGGCAGAGCAGACCACAAGCCTGGAAATAGAAAAAGAAATAATTGAGGAGTGGAGGGGAGGTGGGGTGTGGGAAGCCAGGCGCTCGACTGGGACTTACAGTGCATTGTGTGGGAAAGAAGGAGGGTTCCACCAGGCAACTGAAGTTCTCTTGGACTTTGTCTCCAAGGCAGTCTGGTCCCACCTTCTTCCAATGCTCCTCCTTTTCAAGAGCCTTTGCATCTGCTTTCTCGGGGGCAATGGGTGCTGGAGTCCGGGGGCTTCTTGTGCCAGTGCTGGGCAAAGTGCCTTTGGCAGAAGTCCCAAAGCTGCAGAGCCCCAGACGCCCAGCCCCTTCTGCCCTGTACGTTTCTACTCCCCCTTGGGTCCTTGCAGCAGATTAGCAGGCAACGTCTTTGTGGGTTTTATCCCAGACTTCAGGAAGTGATGGTGACTTTGAGGGACCCCTTTGGTTGCTGCAAGCTGGTGGTTACATGGCAGGCTTCATCGTAATGCTCCTAACCAGCTTTTCATAGCTTGCTTTTCCAAGAAAGGGTGGGAGGGAAAAATCTCCTTTGGAAGGCTGGACTTGTGCATGAAATCATTTCCCCTGGTTGGAATCGATGCAAAAGTCCTCACCAGGCATGAAGAACCAGACTCATCCAGGGATGCCCACATTCCGTGAGAGGCAGCACCACTGTGTTTGCCAGGAAGGCCGTCTAAATTAAGCCGAGGTGGGCAGCGGTGGGCAGACTCTTCTAGCTTTCCTGAAGTTTGAGAAAACATCCTTAGCAGCCCCACCACGAGACGGATGTTGAGAACAAGATCGGTTCCCTTTGGACTGCTGTTCCCTCACTTATCCACTGAGCAGATGTTTGGTAGAAGTTTCCTTTTGGCCTCCTGTCATCTTCTGCTTTTCAGGATGCTTGTGCCCAGAGTTAGTTGGGTTGTAGTTGGTTGTCTTGTAGTTGGGTTGTCTACTCACAGCAGGTTGTCTTTGGAGGCTTTAGGAGTTCTGCGCTGAACTCTGCTTGGAAGAGGAGGCTTTAATTTTGAAAATATGGTTCTTCCTGCCATCCTCCCCCTTCCCAATCTGAAACAAGGTCCCTGCCTGAGGATCTCTTCTTCCCCTCCCCTCCCCTCCCCTTCCTCTTTCCCTTGGCATTCTTTTTATGGAGCAGTACATTCCAAAAAGGAACAATAGAAGTAAATTCAGCAAAAGAATGAAACGCAGGGCTGGAAGGAAAAAAAAGACCTTTCAAAGGGCTGGCATCTCCGGAGAAGCCTCCAGAGATATCTTCTCCAGCTGGGTGGCATCCAGATGGGCCGGGACTTTAATTTCCAGGATTCCCAGCAGCTATTCATGCCAGTACATCTGGAAAGCAGCAGCCTGGGGAAGTCTGGTCTAGAACTCTCACTGGTAACAAGCCGGGAGGAGTGTGGAAGATGGTTTGTTGATCTTAAGCATTCCAGATTAAAAGTATCTCAGGGCTCTGGAATTTATTTTGCTATGAAGAATTTTGTATTCCAAAATCTTGCCGTGTTTCTGTTCTTGTCCTACGATGGTCACCAAGGATCTATGGTGATCCATAGAGGATCCATCTAGTGCCCCAAACTGTAGGCAACCTCTTTGAATGGGGCTGACCTGATCCCTCTCTCTGCCTCAGCAAAGAGCTTTATTTTCCCCCCAAGTTTTTAATTTTAAAACATTATCATCTTTGCAATCTTTTAAAATTCTGTGTCGAGCATGTGGTGTGGATTTCCTCTCTCTCTCTTAATCCAAATCCCTTTGTCAAAATGTTCTCTCTCCATGTTTGCTCTTTTGTGTGTCTTTTCCAATGTGGCATTTTTAGAAAATCCTTCCTCGTTTTGGAAAATGTTAAGCCAGTAACACTTTATTGGACTGTTTTATTCTATCATGTAAGTCTCCCTAATGTGGAAGGTTTTGGGTGTGGATTTTTTTTTTGCCATCTTTGGGAAATAGATAAGCTTTCATGGCAAACTTAAAAGCAAAGATACTGCTGCAGGAAATTTCTTTGGAATGAAGAAATTAAATTAAAACTTCATGTACTTATTGAAGCAGTTAACGAGAAAGGGGCTTTTAGGATAATTTGTTTGTTTTCTAAGGTGGAGACCTCTTCGTACGGAAGTGAGATAACATTATATGGGACTCAGTGTTTAGTCAACTCAGCCCAGGGTTATTCTTCTCCACTCTTAGGAATTCAAATTATTTTGTTGCATGTGGAGCCATAGTAAAAGCTTACACATCTTACTATCCTGTCTGCCTGCCTTCCTGGGACAAGCATGAGGAAATCTGGGAGCTGAAATCCGGACACCTTCAAGATGTCAAGTTGTCCTAGACTCAGATGACCTGCGTTGGATAATTTTGAATACACCCATCCTTTTTAAAAGTGACCAGGGCTGTTTCAACTTAGTTCAGTTCAGCTGATTCAGTTTTAAAAAATGCCCTGGTGGAGAACTCAGCCCACCTCTCACTCTGCCATTTTGGCAGAGGCAGAGCAGCGCAGTGGAAACGAGGGGGAAGAGCTGCCTTTTCAAGCCTTGTCCCGCCACGGCCAAAGTGACAGGACCTCCTTGCGCTGGCCTGTTCCTGCAGTGAGGTCAGCCCAGTTTCTTTGAATGCTGCTTCAGCTACGAGTTATTTTTTTACATCTCCCCCCCCCCCCGCTTCGCAGCTATCCATTGAGGGAAACATCTGCAGGAGGGGAAAACAGTAACTTATCTCCTTTGCTGCAGGCCCCAGGGAAAACTCAGCCTCTTCTACTGTTCATAAAATATCCTGCAACAAGAGAGTAAGGCAGTTGGCTCTCGAAGAACGTAAATGATGCAGCCCAGAGAGAACAGATAATATTTTCTCCGTGTCCTGTTCTATTTCAATAACAAGGCTTTACGATAATTGAGTGCTGCAGGACCGCCCATCAGAGGCAATGCCAATTTGGTACAATATTTGCCTCTGTCTCGTTTTGTCCTGCTTTCTGTTCAAGTGCTTAATGAAAAATAAGGCCGTCTCCATCCCGAATGTGTTACGCCAATCCTGCAGGGACAGTTAAACTGGCTTAGTGGAGATGTTTTATGATGAGGTGCGAGTCTTCAAAGCAGGCAACAGCAGCAGATTAAAAAAAAAAGTCTGTTTTAAAATGAATGCCTGAATGGCCGTTGTGGCATCTCACAACCCACCGTCCTCTGTAGAACGTGGTGGGCAAGAAATAACTGTGTGGCCCCCAAGTTTTGCGACTTATTTTTCTTTCACTTGCTGGAGAAAAAAAATGTTTTATCTAGGAGGCTGGAAACATTGAGCCTTGTCCACCACCAATCCACCCCCTGGGATGATGCTCCCCGATAACTCTGGTCGTGAGACATCACAGGAAAGGATCCAACACTGGGAGCGGACCTCGTGCTATGATTTATGTCTGCAGACTCAGGACTTGAGGAGAGAATTGGATTTTTGTAGGAAGATATGAGATGTAGACGGGAAAAACCCATGTCTGAAGGATGCTTTCTGGAGCTGAGCTTTCTGGAGTTACCAGAAAGATCTTGGAAAAATGGACCTTCTAACAGGGTCTGCCCTAAAAATACCTGGCAGTTTACCTTTCTAACCCTGCTCGTGACCAGCGCTTGGTGCTCTGAGAAGGACACGTGGTGCATTCTCAGGTGTCTGTTTGCAGAAAGGTAGCAAGCCTTGGACATGAGGAATGTCCTTGTGGGCAATTGTTATTATATTCCCTGTGCCCCCACTTAGGCTTTTAGCCAGAGCCATTCCAGACTTCGTCCTCAGCCTGGGAGAAGCAGAAACTTCCTTTTTAATGAAGGTTGATCCTCTTTCCTCTCCTCTCCTGTAGCGCTTTTGACTTCTGCTGCTAACCCACAGTTCTGAAATGCCAGCTGACTGAAGTTCTGCTGAGCCTTTCAGCAAAGAGGGGACCATTTTTGGGGACAAATTCATGGCAGGAGCGCTGCTTCTCCCGAAACATACCAAAAAGATGGCCCTGAAGGCTGCAGGGTACAACATTGTCCAGCTGTGCAAAGGGCTGTCCCAAAGACTAGGAGAGGAAGGGTTAAATCATTTTAAAAGCCTATAAAACGGGCCATTTCCTTACCCACCGCCCGGCCTGCCTGCCTTCCTGTTTGTACCAAAAGTTTACAGTGTCAGCTCCGGAGAGGCCCCCCAGATGTTGCTGATGCAAAACTTGCAGCCTCCTGAGGGGGTTTCTTTCAAGCGTTCAGCCCCCCAAAAGGGGCATTCTGGCTGGGGTTTTCTGAACCAAGAGAAGTTTCCCGGTTCCTAGTCTGCAGGCTAGTTATAAACTTTTTCTTGAAATTAGGCCCTGGAGGAAAAGTGACTTTCTCAGCGGTCCTGAGGACTAGCCCCTTCCTACTTCTTAAGACAGGAGCAGCTGCTCAAGTCTCAGAAACGCATCCACAGGGAAATTGTGTGAACAGCTGCTGATGTTCTCCATGGAGATGACCCTCCCGAGTGCCACATTTGTCTCGAAGGAGAAGACCCCAAATAAAACAGCATTTAAATGTTACGAAGATTCAGACGTGGCATAGAATATACCCTGTGGCTCTGCAGGGAAGATTATCTACAAGATTAGGCTATTTTGATTCATTCTTTTAAAATTTCCTAAAGCAAGCCAGGGTTCTTGTGCGGCCGAACCGAAGCCACTGCTCCTGGATTTTCCTCCTGCAGCTTTTTCAAATTTTACATTGTCACTTTCTACGCAGATAGCTGCAGCTGTCAAGCGGAGAAAGACCTTCCCTGGAAGGGTTTGCAATCTCAAGCGTGGTGGGCTGCGGAGATGCCACAGGCGGGATGGTTTCCGGAGGGAGATCAGCAGCACCGGGTGAGAAACGGGTGCAGCGAGAGCACAGAGGTGACAAATTCAGTTTGCATTTTGATGCTGGCTGATTAGATCCGGTCTCCTGAACCGAGACCTGAAATGATTCCTCCCACATTGTGATCCGTTCCTCCAGAGGCAATATGTGCAAAATTGCCCGTGTTGGCAAGAATGCAGCCTGCCAAAAATATCCATGAAAAACCCTGTTCAGAACCGCCCCCGTGGTTGAGAAAACGGCACGCAGCGCTCTGAGCAGGAGGACGCTGAGCGGCTGAGCATTCTTGGCTCTCCTTCAGGGGCAGATTTGGATAAAAATGCAGCCAGAACCTCTCCGCTGACCCTTCCTGACCCAAACGCTCAGCACTAATAAGCAGCAATAAACCTGGGGATGTTCCAATCTCCAGCACTCCGTTACTGAGGAACGGTGGACTTTCTTCCGCCGGACGGCGTCGCTCCGACCTGGCAGTGCTGCGGCGCACTCTCTGGGCTGAAGGACCATCTGCATTCGTTGCGCCGTGTCGGTGCAGCCCGTCCGGAACTGCTGAGCTTGGTTGCCGCGTGTGCCCTGCTTCACCTGCCTTGGGATCTTCATTCAGGCTGAGCTGTCCCCTGAGCATGAACAGCTCTCCGTTCCCTGCAGACCAAGAGGGGCTCCTGTGTGTCTGTGTGCGCTGCTGTTTGCGCCTTTACCTCCTAAACGTCATTATCCTGGCTTAAATATTCCTTACATCGGGAAGATGCCCAGAACAAACCGTGGATAAGGGAATCGCAGCCTGCACCCTTCAGCAGCCGTGGAACCTTCTCAGCTGAACAGAGGAGCCCGCCCGCTCTACAGGGTGGTTGTGCTGTGTGCTGAAGTCCCTATGGGGAAAAAAAACTGCACAGAGTGCGCTGCGTACCCTGTGGTCTTCTGTTCAAGGGCTGCGCATGAAGAGGGCCAGATGGTTTCCACTACTCTAAAGTAAACTCCTCAGTGTTTGCTCAGGGAATATACAAACAATGTGGAAAGAGACCTTCTGTATATCGGTCAGGAATTTCCACAGATGCCGCTCGTGCCCCATGGCGTGCTGCGAGGCATCTTGTCCCCAAACAAAGGGATGGAAACTCTGAGAAGAGGAGAGGCCCCGAGAAGTGGGAGGGAGGGGGCTGGGCAGGCGCCTCAGCAGAGGAAGCCCTGAAGGGCCTGGCCCTGCCCGGCTGGCACCTCTGCCCCAGCAGACGGACTCAAGGCAGGGGTACCCATCGTCGCCCCAAATCACTGCAGTTCCTGACGGATATTTGGTTTCTTCAACCTCCATCCAAAGTCCCCTTTATAAAACTACCCAAGCTGGGATGCATCGCTTCATCTGGTGGCCGTGAGTTCCCCTGGATAAACTGTGTGCCTCCTTTAATCTTTCCTGAAGGTTTCATCGCGCAGGTATGAAATGTAGCCTGTGGGTTGGAGGACAGCCTTACGCCAGCTGGGCACTCCCCAAGTGGAGGGACCTCAACCCCCAGAAGGCTCTGCCTTGGCCTTTAACCAGATGAGTCAAGGCTGGTCGTGGAGAACATTCGCCAGGACTTGGGAAAGGTGCCATGGGAAAAGTTTGCTCATATCAACTAAACTGTGCAGAGCCGAAGGAGGAGAACGTTGCCAGAGATTGCACAATGAGAAGATTTGGGGATGCGAGCATGTGTGACCACAAGATGGCCAGATGGATACTGCTAATAAGCGGGGCATAAACCCAGTAAAATAAACTAGCCAACATTCATAAACTAGAATCGCCTCTAGGTTTCTTACTGCCTACAGTAGAGAGAGATCTAAAATCAGTACTGGGGAGTCCTGGTTAGGACCAAAATGGCAATAAATACATCTGAGCTTTTCAGAATTCTTCAGCAAGGCAGATGGTTCAGGTCGTCCTCAACTCATAACCGTTCGGTTAAGTGACTGTTCCAAGTTATGATGGACTTTCCCGGGACTACTTACAACATGGTTTTGAAGTTCTGATGACCAGCCCTACTCCCCTATGGACACGTGACCTCATTTTGGGCGCTTGACTTTGCTTAACAACTGCCACAGAAAGATTGTAAAATTAGGCACGGTCATGCCTGCTTAACAGTCTGGCTCACAACCATAATTCCAGGCTCAAGGATGGTCATAAGTCGAGGATGGCTTGCAGAAGAGCCAGGGCCAGGAAAAGGGAGGCCGAAATCTTAATGCAGAACAACAGTCATGATTTCTACATGGATGCAGGACCCGATAGCAGGAGAATGGTCCAAAGCAGGAGGTTTTGCATCCAGACACGCGTCAGTGAACTGACAAAGCCCTCTCAGGCCACTGAGGGGCAGTCGAGCACCGTCCCTAAAAGCAGCACGTGGATCTGAACCACCTCCGGGGATGGGGGTCACCCCAGAAGTGCCGCTGGAGAGAACTGGAACTGCTGTTCCATCTGGAGACTTTGGGGAAAGCCAAAGACGTTTGCAAAACTTTGCAGAAAAAAAAGATTTATTCCAGCAGGGCTGCTGTGGGGGCTTCTTTCTGATGCATCTCTTGGGGTGCAAGAGGGTTGTTGCTGTGAAGGGCCGATGAGAGTCCCCTTTCTCTCTCAGAGGGGAGAAGACATTGTGGTATTTATTGCACAAGGCACCGTTGTGTGAATGCAGCCAGTTGTGGATTCTTCCAAAAACATGCAATGTGGCTTGGCACATGGTTATGTGCATCCAGTCCCATCTTGAAGGCCAGGTTGTCCCCAGTGGTTTGGGAAGAATTTGACCAACAGCTGTGCCCCCATCCCCCCTTATGATACCAACCTCAGAATGTGGGTCTTCCTTGGACTTTGGATCCAGTTGCTTCCTGAGAGAGCAAAGTGGGTGGGGGTGCAGGCAGCCCTTGCCAAACTGGCGGGGGGCGGGGGCTGAGAGGCCACCTTTAACCGGCCACAGATAAGATATGAAACGCCAGGCTGGACAGGAAGTCTGGGAGGTCGAAACTCAATCTGCCAGGAAGGGAATCAAATTCATCATCGCCTCCGCCGTACCAGTCCCGCAGGTACCCCCATCCCCTATCCGCTGTGCTCCCCCCCAAGGCAGATTCATTTCAGAGGCATAAATGCTTCCAGGTTGCCAGGGAGAGATGCCACAGGTCAAAAGAGCAGGGGGTGCAAGCAGCACAGGCTCTGGACAGAGTGGTGGCTGGTGGGGTCTGCACCAGGCTGGATCCTGCAGTAGGAGATCAACCCATCCAGGTGGTGCCTTTCCTGCCCAGGTGAAGTCTGGAGAATGGTGCAGAGCCTCAGGGCTGACCTGGCTGATCCTTCTCAGTGACGGCTTGCCGAATAAACCATGGGTTGCTCAGGGCAACAAGCCATAAAATGAGAATTGCCACCCCTGGGGGCTGGGATCATGTCTGGACTAACCATCAGCCAGCTCAGAAAGCACCCTAGGGCCTGCTGGAGCCCGGGGGAAAGGCAGGGTCTCTTGAAGACCAGAAAGAGAGCCCCCATTTATAAAGTTCACCAGCTCTCTTCCTTGGAGGGCTGGTTTTGCTCGGCCATGGGTTGGAAGTGGGACAGGGAGCCCCATACGCAGCTGTTGTTAAGGTCAGAGCGTGGCTGGACCCCAGTTCCCACCGCCCCGGTGGTTCAGTTCCCCACTCCCAGATCCCGGTTGAAATACTGGCTGATGCTGCTTTTCAAAAGACCCCCGTCTGCCCGATCCAGATTTGCCCCTAATTGGGACAACACAGTTGCTGTGTGTTCCTGCCCCCCCCTTCAGCAGCTTTCTGGAAGGGGGGAATCACAACAGGTTAACCGAGCAGCTGCAAGGCAGCAATTTAGCGTATGGGATCATTTACCTGATTAGAGAGTTTATTTTATTGAAATTGCTTCAAAATGGGTCTGCCTGGCGTAATGCAGTCCATGGGGTCGCGAAGAGTCGGACATGACTGCGCGACTGAACAACAACAGAAAACAGAGGTTGCAAATCATGATCTTGCTTTTTTCTGAGGTGTGAGCTTTCTAACTGAGGAGGTTTTTTTTCTTTTTCTTCTATATCAAAAAGCAATTAACAAAACATTCTTCTGCTTCCTTTTCCAGTTTGAAGTGATACAATCTTGGAAAAAGATCAGCCACACAATAGAGAGGCTATTTTTGATTATCTTTGCCAAACGAGATAGAACTGACAAAGTTACAAAATCTCTAAAATTATGAATGCAAGTAATTTCCTAAAATTATTCATGGATTCTTGCAGTAATTGTTTCTGTTGGGGAAGGGCGATAGGGATTGATATTATTGGGCTGTGATTTTTTTTCTTTCCAGAAGCTTTCTACAAAGTGAAATCTAATTTAATCAGTCAAACTCTATTATCCAAATGCCATTTATTGTATCATTATGATTTATATAGCTTTTTAATTTCCAATAGCTTACAGTAATCTAATTTTTCTTGGAATTTATTAGGTTTTTATTTTTGGCCTCTAACCCATCTAAATGATTACTCTAATTCTGTTCATTCTGAAATATGCTGTGCTCTGACTCTATAATTTAGTTATTTTCAATCTGATTTTATGATATCTGTTGCTAATTTTTTAGTCAGTTCAGAGCAGATTTTTCCAATCTGCTGTAGTCCACTCATGCATGATGTTGAGCAATTCTTAATAATATGCATAAAGGCAGGGAAATATTTCGCTAACTTCTAAGAACAGATTTTCATTGGCAAAATAAAGAAAATTGATAGTCATTTCCTTTGATTTTGGAGATAATTGTTTTCAAACTGAGAATGATATATTAGAAATTCTCAGTTGTGTTTTGTTTTGTTTAAAATTGCTAGAGGTTTACCCATATGCAATCTTCAGCCCTGTCCTGTTTCTAAAGTTCATTCTTTCTCCTTTCTCTTTACTTCTGTTTTTGCAAAGTCCGGAAAAATAATATTTTTAAAGCTAAACTGTAAAAAAGGAATAAACTATTTTGGACCAAGGATCCTCCTGAGGATTTGAATGGTATGTTGAATTTGTTCAAGTGTTTTTTAAAGCAAAATTAAATTTATTTTAAATTATATAAGATTTGTTGTTTAGTCACGCAGTCATGTCCAACTCTTTGCGACCCCATAGACTGCATTACGCCAGGCCCCCCTGTCTTGCACTGCCTCCCGGAGTCCCCCCCAAGCCCACACCCATAGATGACTATGCTATCTATCCATCTCATCCTCTGCCGTCCCCTTCTCCTCTTCCCTTCAGTCCTTCCCAGCATCACAGTC
>JANHZU010003465.1:0-11056 GCA_032468055.1 Acrochordus granulatus
GCATAATGCGAAGAGAGGACTCATTGGAAAAGACTGTGATGCTGGGAAAGATTGAAGGCAAAAGGAGAAGGGGACATCAGAGGATGAGATGGTTAGATAGCATAGTAAGTGCAATGGGTGTGGGTTTGGGTGGACTCCGGGAGGCAGTGCAAGACAGAGAGGCCTGGTGTGCTACAGTCCATGGGATTATGAAGAGTCAGACACGACTGTGCGACTGAACAACACTGAATAAGAAAAAAAAACAGAAAAAGAAATATAGAAGATAAGAAATGGCTTTTGATCTTTTTGATTGTGTTTATAAATGCATTTATAATTTATCTGTCCTAAGGTTACACCATAATTTCCTATCTACTTAAGTTACCCTTTCTAAGAATCCAATTAATCAAAAATAAATAATTGGTCCATTAATCAATTATTAAAATAGAATGAGAGAATATGTGCATAGGAGGCATGAATTTTGGTTCTCCTCTTCTTTGGAATTTGCTTCAGCACTGCTTTAGCACAAGATACTGTCTTCAATGAAAGGGGAAAAATTATAGCCAAGTACTGCTTTAGGAACTGGAATCTAGTATTGTTGGTAATTCCTTAGACTAATTTTTAAATGCATATTCTGGAATCTATATGTGGGCTTGTGGCTTGGCCATCATTTTGTTAGCAATTATTTCCAGTATTGTGCTTGTAGCACAAAACAAAGGGATTGCTACATGAAATGGCAGCATGTTTAGAGAAACCTTGGTTATGGAACAAGGATTTTTAGAGCCAAAAAACTATACTTTCAAGTAACAGTTATTATACTTTGATAATAAAATGTCCCAACTTTAGTGATGGACAATATAGTTCCTGAAATGTATTTATATTTCATCATGCAGTCTCCATTCAAATGGATTTTTAAAGCAGAAACAGTACACACTTTGTGCTAATTTTATGATCTAACATTTTACCCATTCAACATAGTTCCAGCCTTCCAAAGTGACACTCTCAACCTGCCAAAACCAGCATCTCTGCATTATATATGGTATGATTTGACAACCTATTAACTTTTCCAGCTGGTTATCTTGGCATGAATTATTTTGATAAAACGTGATATCCAGTGCCACACTGAAATAGTGTGAAATCCTGTTCTTCACGAGAATCTTGCATTTTCCACCAGGGATGAGCTGAACCAAACTATCCAGGATGGCTCATCCTGTAGCAGAAGTTAATTCAGATGTATTGGGGGCCAAACAGCATTCAGGTCATCTAAAATAACCAGTTTCTTTGAGAAATCCATAATGCTGGCAAAGGTTGAAGGAAAAAGAGGGCAACCAGCAGCAAGATGTCATATTAGAAAATTTGAGGGGGGGGGAGATTATTGTGGAATAGATCTATCTATGTGGTTACTAAAAGTTGACACTAACTTGATGGCATGTAATCAAGAAGTGTGTTAATAATTATACCAGTTCTTTGGGTTGTCTAGCCCTTTGCACTGGAAAATAAAAAGATGCTTCGGTCAATGCAATGCCTCCTGCAAGGCACTGTTTGCAATTCCTTAAAATATTAGCCCCAGGACTTTGCTGCAGCAATGAAGAGCAGCTATCAGGACTGGACAAAATGTGAAGCCACACTTAGCTGTTGTAGCCTGGGGCTGAACGTCTTTAAAGCTGAAGCCCTGAAGAGTCCGAATATTTCTCTAACAGTTGCAAAGTGAGAGGCTGTGTACCATAAGAAAGCAAAACATCAAGGCTCAATAACACTTCCCTTCAGATGAAAATTTTCTAAAGGGTGGGTTGCTTAAATAGACTCAAAGCACAAGTTTGTCACTAGCCATCCAATGCATTTTCACAAAAGACAAACTGAAGCAGTGGCTTTACTCAGGTTGCCTCTAGAAAAGAGCAAGAGTTCAGTTACGGAGCTTGAAGAAATTTATTTTCAAGTTTGTGGGAAAAAAATCAGAAACTTAAGATTTAAGGAAATGCTACATAGAAAAGGAATGCCCTAAAGTGGGGCTTCATCTTTGGAAACAAAAGGACATATTTCAGCCACAGCTGAATCATTTTTTGTTCCTTTCTTTCCAATGTGTGTTTTTGGCGACAACCTGGGGGAGAAGACCAAAGCTAAGCTCTTGGAACTCAAAAGTTTCTCTTCCAAAGGAGCAACAGACATATGTTGAGGGGGGGAAGGGGAGAGAGTAAAATTTCAAAGTCTGGGGGGATCAGGAAGAGAACAGGGATGTTCTTGTTTCCAGGGTTATATGAGGACCAATATATACTGAAATTTGGGGTATTTCAAAGCAATGTAGGCCTAGATAAGCATTTTTGGGAGTGCATCCATTTGCTGGATGCTCTCACCCTGTGCTCCTATCTAACTGTACAGAAGAGTAAGCCCTTCCAGCTCTGTTGGTGCTCTTCCCCCCTTCCTTCCCTCCCTTCTCCACCAGGGAATCTGTAAATCACTTCTGGCAGGTAGCCGGGAAGCAGCGGCTAATGATAGTTTTGCTCTGGAGGAAAGGAAGTCACCTTTTAACCCTGCCTGCTGTTGTTTGTCTTACAATAAGACTACAGAACAGATAAAAACAACATGCCAACTGGTCACAACCACAGCAGGAAACTTTACGTCGGACCCACAACACTTTCAGACTGAGGATGTTTTTCCCTCAATCGAGTGCTTCGAAGAGATGTCTTTTACCCCTCACTCTTTCAATGCCCCTGACATTCATTCAATGAAAGATCAAACCACTAGTTTTCTGAACAGAAAAGTCAGGAGTATTGCATGCCTGTTTCAGGCCCATTAGGGATGCTACACTGTGGCTTATGAAAAATCAAAGACCGGGAGGAAAGAGAGAAGGGGGAAATACAGAAGCATCTTGCAATTTCAGTCACAAGAGCTAAGGCTTCATTGCAGCCCCAATTCCAGAGGTTGAACTGGGCCAAAGATTCAACACACAGTAAGAATTGCCTTTACAGGAGACTGTGAGGTGCTGGATAACAAAATTGTTCACAATTTTGACAGCAGGCCTAGGCCAACGTGTGAACAGGGTCCTTGGGTTCCTTCAAAGATAATTATGTTATAAACATAATAGAATGTGAGTGTGGTCTGAATTTCTTAAAAGCTATCTTTTGAAATAATGTCCTAGAAATCAATCATTGGAAGCACTGAAACAGAATCTATCCAGATAATCACTGAGACTCGAGCTAGCTAGTTTGCTTTTCTGTTTGTGAAACTTGAGAACGTGAACAAAATCTCTGGAATGACAAGGTCTACCGTGCCTGTCATGACTTATTAAATCGACTAGGGCAGAGCTGAGCGACTGGGTCAAGGAGATGATGAATGTTTTCCTGAAAGACAGCAAGGCCCTGATTCAGCAGACCTTCTAAAGACACCAGTCTTTAGCTAAAGCATACTTTAGAAAAACAAAAACAAAAACCAGATGTGGAGCACAAGCTCTTAGCATATGGTTCACTGTGTCATGGTTTGATTGAAATAGATTATTTAGATCTGCTCCAGCAGAACTTCTGGAAAAGATCATTTGGAGATTAGAGTTGGAATGCCATTAATATGCCCTTTTCTCCCTACTTTTTCTAATCTGATCATAAGGAAGATGCGGAATTTCTAAATTACTGCCACAAAACTTTCTGAAATGGGTAAAAACCCCTAAGCATTAATGCAAGCAGGACCCTACAGTTTATATTTTTTAATTTACTTACTAGGGTTGGAGGGATAGCTCATCGTGGAAGATTCACTAACCTGTATGAGATGTAGTTAAATTCTCACTAGAAGCAAAAATGAGGGGGGAAGGGAGTGAAATAATATTCCCACTTAAGGATGCTTTTGGGAGAGCAGCATTTATCAACTCTATTAGCTGTTGATTTTCCAGGGAAAATCAATGGGGAGAACTCAACTTTAGAATGGCTGCTCAGGATAACTTTATCAACTGGATGGCATTTTTAAAGCAAGACATCTTTCATTTTGTTATTCTGTTATCTTTCCTTTTTTTAACTGATAGAATTATTCCATAATATTTATTTTGTAATTTGCCTTATATTTTTGTTGAAGAAAAGCCAAGCAAAAAAAAGTTCAAAATGAACAAATCAATAATTAATATTTTCATATGTCAATTTGCATGTGACTAGCAGCACTTAGTCAAGTTTGGCTGATCTCAAAAAAGCTAAGTAGGTTTGTGCCTGATCAGTATTTAAATGGGAGACCACCAGGATATCTATACCTGTCAACTAGACTAGGAAATCAAATATTCTACAAGAAGGCAGTGGCTAACTGTTTTAATATTCTTAGCAAGAAAGCAACATGGATGTTTCCGTTTTGTCATCAAGAACTCAGTTTGACTCAAGAGAGAGTTTATTATTTTCACTTTTGCAATCTTCTTCTCTTTATGTGAATGGCAGCCAGTACCTCACAGGCTCTACTTTCTTATGAAAGAAAAAAGACATTCCAAAGGCACAAAAATTAATTTGAAATGGATGATACGTACAGTGAAGACATCATCATCTCCAACTTCAGTTTCGTTGTGGATTGTGGAAGATGATGTTGTGGATCCTGCAAAAAGATTTTAAAATCCGTGTTATTCCTTTAGATAAAAGATTATATTCCAGCCACCCTATTTACAAAAATGTAGCAGAAGGTAAGTGTTTGTTTTGGGCACAGCTGTATTTCTCATCAGCCACATGAGTTAAGCCTACATGTCCAAAGTCAGACAAGAGCCAGAGGGTTCCACTGGAATGAAGCAGAGTGCCCAGCAACAGGCTTAAGAATCCAGGTCAATTTTCTTTGGGATCAAGACAACTTTTTTCCTGCTTTTATAAAAGCAATTCATTTCGTCTGGGTATTTTTAATGAATTCCTTATCAGAGTTTTAGAATGGTAAAAAGAACAGTCACCGTAAGTAAATTAGGATGTGAAGTTCCCCTTGCCACTCTTCAACTATGTTAAAGGATTTAAAGCCCAAAGTTCAAATTAATTGGCAAAAAAAATATAAATTGCTTCCTCTGATAAGTCTATTCAAGGTAACAATAATTACGGAAAATCCAAAGACAGAAAGATCTATAAGAAATATATTAATTACATTTGCTCATTCTGGATTAACCTTACAGTTCCTTCTAATACAACAGTTCCTAGATAATACCAAGGACTGGCTGAATAATTGGGATCATATTCTCTGCAAGCCAATAAAGAGGGTTGAGACTCTGATTTAAGTACTGTCACAGGGTGTCAATGAAAGACATATGATATTCTGTATTCAAAGGTGTCATCAAAAACAAAAAAAAGGGGAGGGGAAGGGAAGGGAGGGAAAATGGAGAAGACAGCCATTTTGCTACACACATTAAAGTGGTAGATATTGTATAGTACCTTCTGTGAGATCTTCAATGGCTTTTCTCACACCTCTGTCAAATGCTCGTGCATCAGCAGGGCTTAGAAAAGTGAGTCCAAATTTTCTATTGTCAACTTTCCAATGGTGAAATGTAGGATTTGCCTTAGTGTAGATCAAGTCTTTTTTCACATAGCATTCCAGCACCACCTGGGGTGAAAGTGCAAAGATATGCAACAATGATATTTAAAAGCAAAGGACACAAGTTTTTGTTAGCATAATTTACTACTAATTCTTGCACAGGGAAAAAATGTTATTTAAGTCTGCTGGCTTTGCAATTGTTTTGGCATGATTCTCTTTTCAACACAAGAAATCAGGAAAATTAAATGAGAAGACAGCATGCTTTAAACATTTCCTGCTTGGCTGATACAGAAAAACAAACTCTTATACATTGTATTTCATATCTCTGTAAAGCCAAGTTTATCTTCTTTAGGAATTTATTCTCTACACGTGTGTTATGTATGTATAAATATTATATCATTTCCACATACATGACTTGACTGTTTTTCATGCAAAATGAAATCCAATGTAGTTAATACTATAGAGTCCTTGGTGCTTTCTCTATTTCATTACCCATTTCATAATGTAAACTCCTGCGTCTTACAACACACGGACAGATTCAACCATAGTTTCAACTGGAAAACTATTAGCATCTTAGACCAAGCCAAATTAAAAAATGTTAAGAAATTCCTGGAAGCCTGGCATTCATACAAATAAGCTAACAATAGGCACATAAAGATAAATCACATTTACATACCTTACAAAAGAGATAATGAACAAGTTAAGAAGGAAACAAAGAGATCAGAACATATCCTCTCCAGCAGCCTACACCCAGATAAACAGGGATTAACTCCAGAAAAATAATCAAGCAAAAAGCAAAAGCATAATCAAGGAACTGCCAAGGAGAAAACCACACCCCCACCAGTAGGATAACCTACTGTATATAAACAGGGAGCAAACCCCATACAAATCTCACTATTGCTGATGCTGATGTTATCTAGTTGCATAATGAAACATCTGCAAGCAAAGAGAGCACCAAGGACTCCATAATTCAACCTAATATTACATATACTTTTATACATATATACTATACTGGATAAATAGAAAATCACATCCCATGGCCAAACATATAATCATTGTACTTTTTCTCTTCTTCTGCTACAGCCTTATCTGATTTTGTATCCTCTGAATACGCTAGACTACAGCTACCATAATACACAGGTAGAAGTCTAGTAAGCATGCTAGTTGAAAAATACCAGAGTTTAATTTATTTATAATGCTTTCAAGTTGCTTTGGTCATATACATCTAAGCACATTTCCAAATCAGTATCTTAAAATTGAATCAATAAAGCTGAGGTCTTTCAAAAACATCTAGATGACAAAACCATAAGAATTAATACATCTTCACATTCCATATTCATTCTAACAGTACCTTCATTTATCAGTGGTTTAACCACTTGCTGTATTATCTCAAATGCTCACTAGAGCAATCATATTTTTAATAGCTTCCTGAATGTTAAGAATTGGGGGACAATTTTGACAGTCTAAAAAATTGACAATTTTTCTCCAAAAACTGTGTTGCTATTTTCCCAAGTCAACTGGAAACTGGTTACATCCACATATTGGGTTACAGATTAAGATGTTGATAGTAAGACCTGTAGCATAATTGGAACTCAACATAACAACCATATAGGATAGGCTAAGTTATTCATTTATGATTGAGTTATAGATTACATTACTCATTATGATTGCCACCAAATCATCATCAAGTCATGATGGGAAATTTACAGATCCAACTGCTCTTTGAGGAAGATGGGTGATTTAAAAATGTGATAAATACATAAATTCAGAATTTCCAGGAGAAAGGATAAGCAATTTGGTTAATAGCACACTTCTTTCTGTTGATGGGATATGCATGTGTATATTCACCCAAGTTGCAGGAAGCCCTGGCCATGCTTTAGTGACAGACCTGAGGAATTTGGAGTGCAGACAAAAACATGCTCAGGTCACTTAGAATCCCAAGTAGACCCCACATTTGGTGGCACCACTTCACTCTTGAGCAGCCATACAGAAGGCTAGCTTGGAAAAATCCAAAGATTTGAGGAAAAAACAAAAGAAAAACTTCTTTGTTTAAAGAAGTGAGGAGTGGGGGCAGACAGGTTTAATGAAGAGGAGAAAGCCCAAAGCGACCCAGTTAGGACTGAATATGTTCAGTAGCTACAGAACATTTTTACTGGAGAAAATATGAGGAATGGAATAGTTTTCTTTATGAATAGTATTAACTTACCTTATTTTAAGTACTAAAATATATAACCTGCTTCTAGTTCATACTCTTTACCAATAGTAATTCAACCCAAAGTAATTTTCTTTTGTTCTTTCTAAATTCTTCTTCTTCTAAATACTGTCTCCCCATTCGTGTGTTTCCTGGATAGGATCACATTTCACTACTGGTGGAATGGAACATTGCTGAGAAAGACACAGCTGGCTGGGACTCTGAAGACTTCACACTGCAACATTTCATTGCAGGCCTCATTTGTTATGTACAAGATCTACAGATGCAACAAAAACACATCTATTATCTCCTTAGTTTATTATTCCATCTCTGGATTAGACTAGAATCAATGTGTGGACAGAAGAAACCACCTTCTGATTAAAACTGCTCTCTCCATTTTATTTGTTCCACAGAAGCAGGAAACTGTAAGTTAAATAAACAGCCACAGCAAAGAGCTCAGTTTAAGTCAGCCTGGTATTTTTGCTCTACTGGTCTCTGTTTCAAATGAAATGTAATGAATAATTAACTCTATTTCAGATGCTTGAATTACCTCATAAAATGTGAACTGTTTTTTAAAATATTTTTTAATCTGTTTAACAATTTTTGGAAAAAAATGTGTTATTTCCCATTGTCAGAGTTAAGCTATGTAACAACAACAAGAAGAGTAGATAACATCCCTTTGCACTAAGAGGAGAATTTTGGTAGATATGTCACATACGATTTTGTGAAACGTTAAGAAAGATGGCGGAGGGAATATGAAGAAAGAGGGACCAAAGTTAATACTAAATCAGTTTATTTACCAGTTTGTCTTTTTGCCTTTCTCCATGGATGAGGAATCCATTTCTTCCATTGGCTTCGGTGCACTGGATCTTGCAGACACCCACCCTACTAAGACCACCTCCTTCTTGAGGCAGCCATCCTCCACTGGAGTCATCTCGGGTCATAACCACAGCTTTGACTCGCACAATATAGCTGTCACTGCAACAGACAAAAACAGGAGACGATTAAATCACAGACTACATTTCACAGATTTCAGCATCTAATTATTTAAAGCTACAGAAAAATCAGTAACCTTCTGGGGATGCGGACATCAACTAAAAAATGTTATCTGCAATCATAGCTAAAAAGTGATACAATAGAAAGATTCCAGGCATCATTCATGCTCAAGCCAGCTGATACGATTGACCTAAAATTGTCTCAAGGAAAACCTTTATATATTGAGAAGGCAGTTCTTACTCTGCATGTGAGAAACCTGCATTCAACACCAAAAAAACTCAAATAGTTCAACTTGCTAACTGATGCAGATGATTTTTAATAGGGATGGAGGAGGATGAATAGTTAACAATCTATGGCACAAGATCAATTTTTATGTTTCACTTTGAAATAAAAAGATTCAATCTATTTGGCATTAATGGGCTCTTGTCCACAAAAGCTGACATCAGAACAAATGCATTAGACAAAGCTGCTACAGGACTCTTGCTGCATGGAACTATTAGTACTTAAAATAGGAAGGTCAGAGCTGTAAATATGTGATTATTGGAGGTAAGGGGGAGGAATAATAGGGTTGAAGGGCAAGGTGTCCAAGTAGGATAGAATAGCATTATTTTATAATCTAGGACTGAGAAAAGAGAAGGATTATAGGTCATAATTTTGCTTCCATTTCCCCCTATTCTGTCACATTCTAAATCCTGGACAACTTATCACAAGCTTACTCAGAGGAATATTCATTTATATTTGTTAGATTACAAACATTCCAGCAGAAAATAAGTACTGGCTATTCTTCTCCATTCTCTGTTCTTACAAGATCAAATCATGTAGCATGTGTAAAGAAGCACCATCTCTCCTTTCTTTCTCTCATCCTGATTAATTTATGGAATAGAATATGAAGTGTTTTTCTTACAGAAATAAAAATGTTCAACGAGATACTCACATAAACTATATCAGGTCTTTATTAAATCCTTAATGAAGCACTGCATTAGAATAAATGCAACTCCTTATCTCTTTCACAGACACAACTTTCAAACTGAGCTTTGGATCAGTAATGGAAACACTTTGTACTTTGGGGTTTGTATTCACCCCTCTGACACAATGTGATTTCAACTGCTGTATCCTTAAGATTGTCTGAAAAGAAATTTTCAAATGCAATACATCATGAGAAAATAAAGTATATGTTTATGTGTATATATACACACACACATACATACAAGCTGTAAACACACCTAATAAGGCATTACTCATGTTTTGTTTTTCTCCCAGAAGCTTAGTGAAGTCAAGCAAATTGAAATAAAGCAACAGTTCTAATTCTTTTATTTACCTGTCTATCTACCCTTCCAGTGTGTCTGCCCAGTAATAAGGACTCTATTGAAAAAGTAGACCCTGCCAACTTTTTAAGATTCTCACTTCCTACCAAATGGCAGAAGCTTTAGGAAAATGTGTGGCTTCAGATTACAGATTTAGTCGGTAAATATCTTGTCCCTTTTATCAATTTTTCATGGTCTGTATTTAGCTTATCCAGAACAAGAGCAATTTTGTCTTATAGCAAAATGGCATCCCCTAGGACAACCACAATGAAAAGATTAAACAAGATCCTCCATATATTTTTTTTAAAAATTGAGGTTTTTTAAAAATCTTTTGGGGTATAACTGGATGCTCTATTATTGCTGCTGATTGTATGGACTTCCACACCAACATCCCTCAAGCCTTCACTACAATATTTAGGTAGTCTAGTTCAGAAGACACCTTTGATAAATACGAGATAAGTGCTTTATCAAGTGACTAGAAAATATAGTACATGGGTTTAATATTTTATTTTCAAGATTTAGTTAAACTAATTAGTATCTGAATCAGAGGTTATTTGACTAAACAGGACTGATGCTAATGCCTTTTGTATATCTACATATTTATATGTGATAACTATTCATAACTAATGAAAAATTTGATTGGTAGATGAATTTGTCTACTATGAGGGAGTGTTTACAAAGAACAGAAAAAATAGATAGAAAAAAGATATATAAATGTTAGTCATAAAATTGTGGGTAGCATGTAGTCAGTTGTAAGGAAAGAATGTTTGCCAAATGGAGCAAATTAGATGCATAGAGATGCATGTTTGTTTTGTTCCATGGAAATGTATGGGTACTGGGTATGTCAGGAAAAACAAAAACAATTTGAATGCTGTGGGAATGAGGTACTCATGCTTCTATATTGTATATAATTAGATGTATATTTATAGGTTTCATACAAACAGAGATCGGATCAAGAATAAATGGGTTTTTGATCTGCATGAAAGAAATATGTTGTATATATAGAGTGAGTGAATGAGGATTAAGAGGACAAAAGAAATATATATAAAGGAAGAGGTCAAGAAAAAGAGGAAGTTTGGGAAATTCATGGCAGCTTATGAGATCTTGAAAAAGAGAGAGGTAAGAA
>JANHZU010003465.1:29013-43967 GCA_032468055.1 Acrochordus granulatus
AGGATAATTTGGTAGAGTCTGTATGTTTTATTATTCAAAACATTAGCATATCATATCTCATATTATTTTAAATCAAAGTTGCATGCACTATGTACAAGTTTAAATATATCCTCAATGCTGCATTACAATATAGATCTGAAAAGATTTCAGCTCTATAAATCATACTGGCTTCAATAATTAATTTTTGCTTATTTGGTGTCTTTTGAAGCAAGATATCTAAGTGTAGAGAAACAGTGGCATTTTCTAGGAACTATTAATGCTGTAATGATTACAATCTTCTCTGAATATAAAAAACTAAGTATCCTGTTTAATCCAGGGTCCAGAGTGATTTTATGGTTAATAGTCTTCAGAAAACTCTATATTATAGAGGCAAGGTTTCAGAAAACCAGAATATAAAGTTCAGGTAAATCAAAAGAAATCCAAAAATAGCATTCTGATAGTCCAACAGCAACAGAATGATAAAAGTGTAACTCAGAGTTACCTAGATAATTTTAGATTCTGGGTGAACGATCACGACAATTCAATTTCCCATTCATTCTTCTTCAAAGCTTGTACCATGAAGGTAGATTCTAAAAGATTTGTTCCAGAGTTTGACTAAAGCATCAGTATTCCCAACTAATTGAGATTTTTTTTTTAAAGGAGATTTAAGAGAAGAAGAAACATTTAGTTAAATGGGAATAAGAAACGGTGGGGAAGCAATTATTCCTCCTCCATTCTTGCGCAGATTTTGTTGCCACAGAAACCAGTTCCCCTTTAACATGACAACTGGAATTAGTACTTTTGAAGAAGTATACTGTATTTGGTCTTATAGATGCGTTTGACTGCATTTCCCTCCATCATCAGACAAGCTGGTGGGTTCTGGACAACCCAAATCAGATGCAGGTACTGTGGTTGTTGCTGGGTGCTTTTTTTTTTGACATTTACTTGAGTACTATTAAGTCAACCCATTCAACAGTAATACTGAATGCTTTATTTAAAACATTTTTATCTTAAAGCCAAATACTAGGCAGCTTACAATCCAAAAATAAAACAACACATAAAACAATAAAATCCAAGAACCAGTAAAACCAAAATAGAAAAACCTAGTACCACACCTATACTTCCCTAATGTCACTCACTACATCAGAGATGTCAATCCTTGGTAACTTTAAGAATGTGTAGATGTCAATTTGAAGTTGAAGCCCACACATTTTAAAATTGCCAAGGTTGGACACTCCTGCACTACGTTCATATCCCACTCTGACCTCACTTTTTAGAATTTTATTAAAATGCATTCTATTAGATTGCAGCTTGATTCTTGGTTTCTAAAAATTTCTAGGGAAGGCTATTCAAGAGATTAGAGGATTTAATTATAACTCATTTCCCTTTAAAAAGTGGAGACAATTTTAAGAATAAAGAAGGCCTACATTTTATAGGGAAACAGGATGACTGTAATTTGTGGGGTTTGGAAACTAATTAGTTTTCATCCATTTATATCCTGTTATATACCTTATGTGAGTATTCAAGGAAATGCAATAAGAGAAAAACAGAATCTAAAGAAGGATATAAATAACATTAATGCTGAAGTTGATATTGACATTAATATCAGAGTCAAGTAAAAATGAACATCCAGCACACAAAAGCATTTCTCAGAAGCAAAATCTATAATGTGTAAGTAAAAGGTCATCATCATACTGTATAAAGGGTTGAAGAAAATAATGGGTGGTTAGTTCCATGGGTACATATGAAACATTTTGTTTTATACCTATTGATAAATCAAAGACTTCAGTTAGAAGCTACCTGTATAGAACCCCAAGGTTTTAAAATGTAGGTTTTTAACTTCCAATATTATCCTGTTCCCAAATACACTGGCACACTGATTGGATACAGTTCATGTTTCCACTCATTTCAAATCTGAGATCCTACAGTGAACGATCAGCCCATGTTATGGTCCAAGTCAGTCTTGACTTTTAACTATTACATGGAGAAGTGCATGCAGTTTTCTTGAGGACGTTTCCAGAAGTGGTTTGCCACTGCTGTCTTCCTAGAGCTGAGAGACACTGACTGACCCAAAATCATCTGGCCTTTATGCCTAAGAGAGGACTAGAACTCATTGCCTCCTAGATTTTAATCAACCATATTTAACCACTACAGCAACTTGATTCTTAAAACAAAAACCTATTTGCAAAACCTGTCTGAATCCCTGTTTGTGACCAGCAACTCTTTGCCACAATTGGTGAGATGAAATGAGAAGTGATGGACCACATCATTTTTCCTGTGTGCCTGAAAAAAATCCAAATGTTCAACAAGTTGTATAAATAATACATTTAATAAACTACCTAATGCCTGGGCATGCCTTGTGGGATAGTAAGTTTTATTTAAATGTAATTGAAATTTATAAACATGTGCCTTAAAGCTTGAAAACTTTAACTTTTCCATTCACTTTAAAGTATCAGATAAGACATCTCTGAAAACCGGTAAGATTTTAAACAGAAATGTGACTTGTCAAATACTGGAGATTTGGAGAGAAGTTCACTTTATAATAGTGAGCAAATTATGATATTTATCCTAGATTTAATCCCTTGGGGTAAAGATTTTGTACCAGACACAGAAGTTAAACTCTTAGCCTGACATTTCCAAACAGGTACAAGATTAGAAAAGTAGAGAATTATTGCAGAAAATTAGGAGTCACTGTTGTGAGATGAGTGGCCATATATAGTAAATAATGTTATACATAAAAATAAAATTAAGTTTTATATATATCAGCAATGTTATTCTGTTTCTTTCAGTTCCAAAATTTAAGGCCTGGGCCCCTTTTCAAGTCAATGGCTGCTTCACTGTTTGTTTCCCAGTCTTTAAGGTTTTGTCATATGTTCCTTATTTGCAAAATGCTTTTTTCTGCCATGACCCTCAGAAATTCATCCCTTTCAATTCTTGTATTTGGCATAAAGGCTGCTATTCTTTAGGCACAGTGAAAGATCATTCTTGTTCACTATGCTTGCAGTAGCACGCAAGAGTTTTTAAAATGCCTTTTTATCTATGAGCATTTGATAAGTTACCTGAGCAGCTGCTGGGGTTTCTTCCTAATAATTAAATGCACCACATTGAGTTTTATGCTTATGAGTTGTTTCAAAAGTCATAGGACAGGACAAGGTGGGCTACAAATTCAATAATTAAAAAGGCAAGACACAACTTTTCATCAAATATTTGCCCAAACAGATCCAACTCCCTTCTGTACTACCTCCTAATCTCATATTCAGAGTCACAGCCTCCATTTCGTTTTTCCATCGCTGTAAGAAAGGCCAGAAAAGGCCAAGATTAGGGTACTCATTATGGGAGTCCTGCAGGAAAATGGGCAGCCCAGCATTGCTCTGAAGGAAATCCGTATTCCACTTTTTCTATCTTTTGGCTTTGCAACTGCTCTCAGGAAGCAGGAGCAAGGAGCATACGTAACAGGCCCAACAACCAGAAGCTGATGCCACTCTTCCAAAACTCTGAGATTTGCCAGCCACTGAAGGACGGTCATGAGCAGTGGTCAGCTGCCCCAGTCAAGAATCACCGTAAGGGCGTTTCCTCTTCTTCAATTGGTTTCTGACAGCAATAAAACAGAGCAATCATTTGTCTCAAATGATAAAATGGCAGATCTTGATTCTGTCCTTAGGAAAATACGGAGAGGAATTAGTCATGTCTTTCTGTACTTGAGGCAACCCTAATTCCTGCAGAGTAGAGAGACTGGAGAGGAATTTCAAGAGAGTAAGCTTACACAGTGAGAGCAATACGATTGCGCAGGCAGCGGAAAAGGGTCAGGCAAGAGATTGTTTACAGAAATTGCTTGGGTCTCCCTTCCCCATGCAGACTGGAGAAAAAATGATTTCAAGAGTATAACCTGTTTGCATAGCATGCCCATGGTTCCCACATGTTCACGCTGTTTTGATCTGTACAAGACAGTACATAAGAAGTGGAGCATTTCAAAGGGTGGGGGAGTGGTTACAAGTTCACCCCCAATGATTGCATCTGGATTTTACTTAGCCTTGTACGTTATTCCAATCATGTTGGCTTAACAAACCTTCGAAACAGAAGATTAAAATCTAGAACACAACTAACAATGGAACAGTGTAACTTTCTCAGTGTCAAGGAACAACTGTTCCCCAAATACACATCACACACCATAGACTGGAAACAAGAACCACCCCTAACATGCCAAAGACTCCTCAAGGAGCCAGGCTTTGACGGTTTTACAAAAAGCCAACAGAACTGGGGTTCATTCTCATGAATCCGCTTCCAGAGAAAGTTTGTCTGTGGATGTGGGAAGATCATGATGGCCTGGCTCGGAGATCCCTGCAGATGATATTCCCCAAAAAGTGGGACTCAAAGGTAAATTTCTCTTCCAGAATCAGAAGAAACAACTAGGAGAAATGATTAGTCCTGCCCAAGGCCTTCACATAGCTCCTTTTGACTCCAACTTACTAAGGTTTCTTAGTTGTTAATGTTTATTCTTCTAGTTGCCGGCTTATGGAGCAGACTAATCATCAATAGATGGTTAATATTTTTCATGTAAACACACAGAAGAGATCCCTTCCCTTCCCTGCTTTCTGGCATCTCCTCACAATATCACAGGACACATGCAAAAACATGTCCTTGGAATTAATATTCTTTGAATTATTTAATTTTAGTTTACTGCAGATCAGTCAATCTTAGAGGTACCATTTAATACTTACTGGCAAAATTTAAAACCAATTTCTTGAAGAAAATTTAAATGAAATAGAAAAGATCCACTGTGCCTATTTCTAATTCCCTACCCCACCCCCATGTTTTTTCACCCCCAAACTGGAAGGAAAAAGACAGGGAAATATGAATTCTGCTGCAATTTTAATGATTTCACTGATCTGATTTTCAGGTAAAGATGGGCAAAATGTTTGTGGCCTGAAATGGCTGCTTTGAGTTTTCAAAAACAGGAACAAAACTTGGCACTTTTAACCATGCCATTCTGAGTGTTCCAACAGTTCCATACACTGCAACTGGACTGACATTTTATGGTTGGGTTGCTGTTAAAAACAAAATGTACCTTTTTCCAGCTTAGCCAGTATAGCACCAGGGACTAGTCATGTCCTGGATACCACTGGCTTAGCCTAGATGGGATATTGAGAAATGTTGAGAGAAAAGGAGCAGTTAAGCATATTACCAGGCAGAAAATGATCCTAGTGGAATATCTCTCAATCCATCTGGTACATTACTGATTTTTAAAACAAAACTGCTATGGGGAACTGAATAATTTATGTGAGTGGAAGGATACATTACCTATATATTGCGCTCTGTTTGTTTTGGTAGGCAAGTAATACAAAGGTAAGAGTGCTTGCACTGCAGTGCTTTGCATATGCTCCAGAGGTAGTATGACATTTACTAATAAAATGCTGTTTTTGTCTGCCTGTGCATTTTGGCTCAATGTTGAAGCCTACTGATACCGAGTGCTTTTAAAAATGCAAATATTCTGTATTGATTTGGGCTGGCTTATTGCGTTTTGGCATATGTGCACGCTGTTGTGTGTTGCTGCAATATTAACGTTGTACAATGTGCAGCTAGGAAGCATCAGTAGCCCTTTATTTGCAACCAGCACTGTTCTCCATGTTCAAGGAAGTACACTAGCAAAGAATACCCCAGTTGCTTTTGCTGAGCTTATGTGTGATATGTAGGCTGGCAAAAACAACCAGATCAGTTGCTTTCACTCGCTAAGTGGGGTTACAGAATTTAAAGAAAAAGTGATGAGTGTTATTAAATAATAATAATTGGGAAAACCTCATAAAGGAGATGTGACAACTGAAAGGAATCTTGAAGAGACTACTGTTCTATCTTGTATGAGCAAGCTTATTTTCACTTAAAATTGAAAAAAGCCCCTGTGGGTCCTATCAGTTGAGAGAGAACACAAATTCTGTTCTAAATAGATTAGAGCTGTTTTTATTGTTTCCTATGGGGATTTTTCTTACTACAGGTAATCCTCAACCTATGACTGGTTGCTTATGTTTGAAGTTATTGCAACCTTCCCCTTATCAAGGTACTTACAGCCCAGTACCAAAGTTCCCATAGCTGGGTCCTCTGGCTGCGGTAGAGTGATTGCATTTCAGGCGCTGGGCAAATGGTCTGCATTTATGGTCATTTGCAGTATCCAGCTGTCACATTACCACGATTTACAATGTTTTGCTGAGAACTGGTGTTTATTTCCAGTTTTGGCAAAAATACCCCATAGCAAACAATGGGTTTGCTTAACAACTGTGGCTTTTGCTTAATACCCAGGGTGATTTACAAAACAACCACTGTAAAAAACTCATAAAATCAGGTCGATCACATGTTGACCTGCTGTACGACTGTCATGATTAATGACCTTCATGGAGAGGCTCCATATGGTTGTAAGCCAAGGACTATCTATATTTTAAAAAGTTTTAAAAAGCATTACCTCGCTGAATTTTCTGCATAGGGCAGTAGGAAACATTCAGCATAGATAACAACCTCAATTACTCTTGTGACTATGGGGTGAAAAATTTGGGCTTTTTTTCTTCAAAATTTTAACTCAATTCTTGGTGCCATGTCTCATTTAGAGTACATCAACTGCCAATATTTCCTATGACTGCAACATCTGAAATATCCCCAACATCCACCCATCTACCTAGTTATCTCAATTGGTACCATTCCATGGATCCCTCCCTAGTATTTGCACAGTGAGATATCACTAAATGCAAGCTAAGTGCAGAACTGACTCATTCCCTGCTTCTTTATGTTGCATAGCACCCATGTCACAAGAGAGTGACTCTGGGGAAATGAAGACATTCCCTTGGGAACATGCTGGCTTACCCCAAGGCAGTGAAGATCCCTCTTCTATACTTGTGTGCATTAGGGCTACAATCTTCCTACTGTGGGGTACACACACACACAGGACCAGAAAAGCCAAAGGTATTTTTTAAGTTTTAGAAGGGTTCAGTCAAAGCTCTTTAACTCAAAAAATCATTCAAAGGATTGAGAGACATATGTCATGAGAAACCCTGACAGAAATTTATCAAATACAAAACACATAATAATGTATCTGCAGTCCAGACAAAGAGTAGTTTATGCCAATATCAAAGCCAGGATATTGCACAAGTAACCAAACATAAGAACACAGATTTAGAACCTTTACTAAATGTGTCGACAGGATTACGCACCATCTATGAACCTAAAACACATGCTTCTTCCTAGACAGCCCTTTGCCATTCAGTTCCATGCCCTGGAGGAAGCAGCAGTCCCTCAGAAATTCATTACCTGCCCTTCCACTGCTTAAAGGGAAGTGACTATATATTATGCATATACTGATCTTGGAGGCTAGAAAAGATCATGTCTAGACAAGTGTTGCTGGCAACCTCTTCTGCACTAGTACTTTGCAAAAAAAAAAGAGTAGTTATATCCCAAAATGCTGCTTTTGTTTTGGCCATTTGATATTGCTTCAGGCCAAATAAAACCAATCCTATTCCCAGAAAATTTTCCAGGTTGGCAGTGAAATGTATACATCATTGCAGCACTTGGATGTAAGTGCACAGCCAATTCTTCTAGCCTTTATTTATGATTTATCACTTCCAATGTGACAAAGGGCTGCTTCCAAAAGTGAGCACCTATGGGCTGCATTCCAAAATTAGCTTTGCAGTTTTCCATTCTTACAGTTGTGCTTCTGTTCCTCTCCCACATATCCCTAGTCTGTGCCAGAGATTATACAAACACTCAAATGCAGTTTTGAGGACTCAGCTATCTATTCTACTGGTACGTGCTATAATCTCAAAGATACATACCTTGTGTTTTCCCACAACTTGGTGCAATATGAAAGGAGGGGATATGGCCAATCAATAGGCATCTATATCACAAAAACATTTCAGAACATAAAGCATTTCTGTCAGTGAGTACAGTTAACCACACAAACATTAATATCTGTATGTAGATCAATCAAGCCATCAGGGATCATTGGTTCTGTCTTTCATAGCTAGATATAACTCCTCCAAGCATTCATTTTTCCCACAATTGGAGAGGATCATACATATTTCCACTCTTTTACTACCACCAAGTTGGCAAGCAGACCTTTCTAGGAGGGATCGGAGACCACTTCTTGGCAGGGATCTGAAGAAGGAAACATGGGCACAACTCAAGAGTTCATATTGGGCAATAAAGAGAAAAGTAAAGAAGAAAAGGGCATTTTAATCTATGTCCTTATGTCCTAAAGAGTGTGGGATAAGAGCCCCAATGGCTGGTAAGCCAAATTGATATGTATGGATCTCTCATCTTTTAAACTAAGGCTCTCCATAAAGCGAACTCACAAAAACAAAATTTTGCTGATTTTAATGTGCAAGATATTTTGCAACTGGTAAATAGAAACAATTGAAAGTCTTCCATTTCCTGAGTAAAATCCCATTTGATCATCAAGAAGAGGTTTTAATTATAAGTTCAAAGCACTGTGATCCTAGTGGAGGAATAAAGAATATGCACACAGTACTAAAAGTCTTGAAATACTCTTTTAAAAAATAAATATGCCTTGACTAGTCATAGACAAGGGTATACTGAAGAGGAATACAAAACAAAGGCTTTAATATTCAGTTAATGGTTTATTTACAACATTACTAAAGCCACCTTATGATGTTTTCTCAGTAACACAAAGTATCCAAAAACAGCTTATGTACAAAGTAGAATATAAAGCCACAAGCTATTATAAATTAGAAGTATGAAAAGCTTTTCTTATTACAAGAGCAGTTTTTACCATTGGTAAACAAAAATCATCAGAGTCCTGACAAGATCAAAGGCAAAGGCTCTAGGGCCATACAAATCATGGCACTTGCAGATCAAAAGTACCAAAAAGGGGGCTTTTAAATAATAGGAAATGACTATCTCCATTCAATTCAGAATGCAGCAGAGAAAAGGCTTATTATGACTTAAAAAAAAGCCATGACCATCCAGGATAATGAGAAAACCTATACAATGTTTTGCCCAATTTTCTAACTTCTTTTACATTTTTGGAGGACCTCAAATCATCACATAGAAAATGTATTTTGAATTTTTAGCAAAAGCTTTCTACAGCATTTGGTTAAATCCACACAATCTTTTCTGAAGTTGTCAACATAAGCTGGAATATCTCTCATAGTCTTATAAACATCATTTCCCCAAATGCTGAATGTTTGTCTTGGGTTATACAAAATTGCCCTCTGCAGTGGGACTAAACCTAAATATTGACTGAGAAGTGAAACTGATTAGTCCTAAAAGTTAGATTCCCAGTGGATCTAATAGTGTGTTGTACTGAGGAATGGCATGGTGGATAATGCATCTCCACACAGTAGTAGAATGCATAAAATATATCTATATCTAGTTATAAAATATATAAATATATATACAAATCAGGATTCTTTTCTTGTATGCTTGCATTCAGAACTTGATTTCTCTCCTATTAATACATGTGATCATCGGTGGGCATAGTTAACATTTCAGTTTTTCTTTTCCAATTTGGAAGAATGTATCAATAGAAGAAATTTTAAGCACTTTCCCCATCCTCCTGTAAGTTATGAAAAATTGTTACAAACAATTCCCATCCCACTGCCAATTTGAGATCTGATGATTTCAACCAATTCCATAAATGACATATATACCCCAAAGGATAATTTGTTCTGATAATGTCTTATTCAGTGCTGGATCTGACATGCCACTGGAAATAATGTTATGTGTTAAGGACTATCGTTTTAAACAAATGGGATGTGGCTACATTTATTTTGATACATGACCAACTGCTTTTGTGACCAGTTGTTCTCCACAAAGATGATCAAACTGATGCTAAAGGGTAAGTGTTGAAAAATAGTTGCATAACTACAAATGTAAACGTTACCAAAGAATAACAGGCATAATATTGCATTCTCCTTTATTCACAGAGGGGGAAATAAAAAATTAAAATTCCTTTGGCAATATTAAGATCAATCTGTGCTTTATCTGTAAAGCACATGCTTTGTGCAATGTCTATCCAAGGACTGAATATGTGTCTCAAATGTCAAGTACAGATGGCTAGAGAGGCAGGAACGTAAAAGCCAGGACAAGCCTAAACGACACACCTCAGCTTGCTTTCCAACATTTTCTTTCAAGAAATAACTTATCCGTATCTATGTCACAGTTCAAAAGCTGCAACCCTAAAACAAATTTACTTGAAAACATCTTCAGTTGAGAATAATATAGAGTAACTCTCATAGTAAAGAAACATGTCTTCTAACTTGAATATAATCTTCAGTTTATTTTGGCTATCATGAAATACGACTTTTTAAAAAATCTCATCAGAAAACAATTATAAATGCTGCATTTGATGATTGGTAATCCCAGGCAACTATAGCTTAGTCAAAATCCATAGTTAATCAAACAATGACTTAAAGTGAAGTGAGTGCCCAACCACAGAGTAAGCTTACAAGGTTGGTTACGCATGAATTTAGTCATTTTAGAGAAAGAATTCAGCAGACACTGGCACTTTGAATGAAGATCTTGCAGAAAGTTAAGCTTTATTCTCATTTTTATATATATATATATATAAAAAATTCTTATTACAAGAGCAGTTTTTACCATGGATAAACAAAAATCATCAGAGTCCTGACAAGATCAAAGGCAAAGGCTCTTTATATATTTTATATATATATAAAATGAGAATAAAGCTTAACTTTCTGCAAGATCTTCATTCAAAGTGCATGAATGATCTTCATTCAAAGATCTTCAAAGTGCATACACACAAACACACACACACATAGATAGATAGATAGATAGATAGATAGATATAGATATATATCAGTGTTATAAGATTCCTGGAGTACCACACAATTCTGTGAGTGGTTCAGATGGCAGAAATCAGAAAAACGAATGAAGCTTTATTTACCTTATACTGGGTAAAGTGCTGGGCATGTTTAACTTTCAGAAAAAAGTCCAATGGAAGATATGATAGTAATCTTTAAATGTCTAAAAGACTATCACATGTAAGGCAGTGGGAAAATTAAGACTAAGGACACAAGGAACTAAAAAGAAGAGATTCGGGGTGAACATCGGGAGGAATTTCTTAATGGTGTTAAGCAGTGGGCCAGTCTGCCTAGAAAAATGGCAGAATTCCTCTCAATGCAGGTCTTCAGCTCTGGGCTTTGGAGGATGATCTAGTGTAGGTGTGTCCAATTTTGGCAACTTTAAGATGCGTGGACTTCATAGCTGGCTGAGGAATTCTGAGACTTCAAGTCTACGCATCTTAAAGTTGCCAAGGCTAAACACCATGGTCTAGTGAATTCTTGTATCAAGCTGGAGATTGCATCTGTTAAGATCTCTTCCAACTCATGTACTGTAGTTCTCTAACTTAAATTCTCGATCAGTTCAGCAGAAGGATAGTCAATCAATAGCAGGCTTAGCTGTCCAAACCAGTAATCAAGAATTTTCACATGATGAAGATGACACATCTCCTATTAATATCTGCAGTTCAAGCTATGATAAAAAGACATAGGAATACAGATTTTTAGCAAGCTTTGATCAAAGACACTAGTGGATCAGAAGACCATTATGACAGCAATGTTCATATTCAGATGACAAAAGATATATTTTCCCCTAAGACTGGAGTTTACTGCTAAACTTTGGACTAATGCTAAAACTAAGTTTATTACTGTTCTTAAGCTGTGCTACTGAATCTTACTGATAAATCAATGTTAATACGCAATGGTGAACACATAACTTATCTGGTAAGAACACCCAATGCTTTAAGACTAAAAAAAGAGGTAAACTAGCTTCTGTGGGTCTGGTTACCAACTCGGGGTATGTAAAGGAGGCCTTTCCTTGCCACTTAAGTTATGCAGACTGCCAGCCTTTTGGATTGAAGGGCAAAATAAAAAAAGCAAGCCACAGTATCATTCATGTTGGCAGTAGTGTGCCATAGAAACAAGTTATATTGCCATGGAGACTACCTGCTCCACTGGCACATGGTTGGCATTGAAGGAGAGGATAGAAAGAATGAATAGTAAGAGTTTATCGGGTTTCTTAATAGGTATAGGGGTGGATTATGCCATGATATTTTATGCACTAATAATGTTAGAAGAGGAGGACATAAGGGATCAAGCAATGATTACATTCATCCATTTGGAGATACAATGAATTCGGAATTGTTTTTTAATTTATATGGGTTAAGAATTTCTATTCCTCAAATATTAATATGTTGCAAATATTCAACTTCAAAGCGCATGAGTTCTCTCCACAGAAAAATCAGCATAAATTGCAGTAGTTCCATTTATATGATTTATACATGATTTATAACTGAACCATTGTGTAACCATGTCACTATTTGTTTCAGCATACACAGATCAACCACTATACAAAATCTCTGTTCTCCACTAGGGCTGGCCTCACTAAACTCAACTCAGAGTTAGAAACAGCAGTTGCCTAAAAAAGTGAAACTTTTCACTGTTCCAAACCCACCAAACAGAACAATATTTGTGTCCATAGAAGTTCTCTGCTGCTGTTAAAATGGACACCCTCATACCGAAACAGTAGTTTGTATAGAAATCCTATACTTCATTACTTAATGGGGTGAAAAAGGAGAATGGATATGCATCTGGATGTTTATAGTCTACTTCAGTAATGGTGTACATTAAGTAACATGACTAAAAAATTTGCTTATATTCAATAATATATTAATCAGTACCTTTGGATTAGTTAGAAATGTTTATACCATTTACCAAGCTACTTTAAGTCTGATTAAACAGCTAGTTTGACAATGCATGCCATACAACCCATTAAGTGGCTGACTAAAGCCACACTCAAACAAGCCATACACATACATTTCATGTATGAATCTCTCAGGATACCTAGATGATATTCCTAGGTATGGCATGTACATATCTGAGGATTTAACTTTGAACATGTAATTTGTTATAAACCCCAAATCTCTGTTCTTGTAGGATCAGATTACAATCCATATAAAAAGCCAAATATCCTTAAATGACAAATAAAAAGCAGCTTTGCTGACATTTATATTTGTGAATCCTGAACCTGAGCATCAATCAGCATTATGTATTTCCTAATAGTACTAAGTACTGAAATATTTCATGTCCATTTGTGGAAATCCCACATTAAATCCTTTTAGGAACCCTTAAAGAAAGTCAGGAGATGAGGAAAGTAGCCTTTCATGTTCTGGTATGAGGTGAATTTTTAAGCCAGGTTAAACATCTGGCAAGAGTAACATATTTTCAGCATAAACAGCATGTGGCAGTACTGTAATGTCTTCCACCTTTCATAAAGAAAAGTTATACATATATAAAAATATACAGATGTTCACTGCTGATGTGTTAGATTACAAAAGCCCCCACTTGGGAGGTGGTGGGAGGGAGTTTTCTCTTAGGCAAGTTGGAAAGCAAATCCCTTGCCAAAGGTTTTATATTCTTAAAAGAGATCAACATACGCACTAAGGCTGTATTCTTTGTGTGAGGAATAATTTGTGGTTGCAATATCATGTTGTCCTGTCCTATTTTCTTCTTCAAACAGCTTGCCAAATGCAGAAGTGCCAAGTGTAATTATAGGAAGTGTTTCTTATGCTAATGAGCTTACAGGTTGCCAAATGAAAAAAAAGATGTTGCTTTGTTTGTTGATATCTAATAGTCAGAAAAATGCACTTTTGCTGTTGTTAATAAGCTGCATCCCTCCAGTGAATCTACTTATTTGACCTCAGCTCCATGGCTGTTCATGTTAGCAGGGCAGGCTGTCGTTGTGTGCAATTATTATTATTTAATTAATTATTTGCTATATTTGAGGATGTTTATTAAACAGCATTCACGACAGGCTACTATACATTGCATTTATGGCCCTACCATACAAAACAATTGAGCAAGGACGCCTTTCAATTTTCCTGGGGCAGCATATTGAAATTTCTGAATACAACCCACCTGAAATGTTCTGATAAAACATTTAAAGTGGGACTATTTTGTTTCAAGCAGATCAGTATTTTTTAGAGTGCATGCCCCTCAGGTTTACCCGTCCGATATTCAAAACAGTTCATTCTACAAAATACACATTGGGATCTTCCTCATTTAGCATCATCTTCTTCCTGAAGATTAAGTGAGAGCGGGAAGGCCACAAAAAAGTAGAGCAAGGAACATTTTCAAATCTCCCTGACAAAGAATACCTGAGATGGAATTATAGCTCCACAAAAGACATACCAAAGCCAAAACGTGTTTAATTCTTCCCATGACAACTCAATAGCATTTTATATAAATGATGTGATATTCCTAGTGATAATTTCTATACTTAGGCTAATTCTGCAACATTTTTAATTTGCTCTTGAAAAACCTGACCCAAAAATCCTACATGAAAGTTTGTGTGCTGCATCTCTCCCTATATCTTGAAAACAGGTCCATTCCCCACCATACCAAACAGTATTACACAACATGGAGCAAGAAAGCTTTTCTTTTTAAACCAATTATAGCAGAAAAATCCACATTCTGGTACTCTTTCAGGCACAAAAATTCAACCCATCAACCCCCCCTTTCAATACTACACTATGCTCAGAAGTTCAAAGGATATATTGCCATCTATTTTTACAGCTCTGAATTGCTGAAAGCAGAACTGTAATTTGCACTTTGCGATCAAAAACTAATACTTAACTCTAGACACCAACTGAAGGGAACATCAAAACCTATCCTCCTTTAAAAGAGTGAGTTAGCACCTTTCCTACTCTCAGCACAGCTTTCAATTCCAGCCATACTTAAATAATTCAGAAATAAAACTCTTACATATGGATCTTATACATGCAATCAAGATATGATAATTGATCATCATTTTAGCAGATAATCCACTTTTTGTTTTTCCATTGGTGAACATAATGATCTGATATTCTCCTATAGAATTCTCTCAGAGAATCAGATTTCATATTCCCTGCAAAGATGGCAATTTATCCAGGTTTTCAAGAAGCAAAGCATTTTGACACTATC